>CAKLIZ010000741.1:0-25418 GCA_922035795.1 Oreochromis mossambicus | reverse complement strand
TCTCCTTTAAGGGCTCCAGAGTTTCCTGAAGTTTCTTCTTGTGTTGTCGTGCAGCTTCATCGATGGGTCTGAATCTGTGATTGGTGTGTTTTTCAGAGTCTCTGCAGACGACACACACTGGCTGCTGATGGTCCAGACAGAAGAGTTTGAGTTTCTCAGAGTTCAGACTGCAGAAAGCCTTTGAATCTTGCTGGTCTCTCTCCTGTAAAAACAAGGAAGACATAGTAATTTGATTTCTCTGGGCCTGGGGCTGAGTCCACTCTGGCACAGCTGGCTGCCGGCAGAGCTCACGGTCACTGCAACCCTCTCTGGCTTCTGCACACTGGCTGCTGGGTGACCCCTCGCCTGGGGCTCAGCTCTTTCCAGGAGAGTGGAATGGTTGCCCATCCTTAGTCTTCCTTGGACTTTTGTTGTCTAGTGATCTCTGGATCTCTGGAGCCTGGTTCTCCTCCATACCAGCTTCATGCACTGGATTTACTTACCTGGATGATTGAGCATTCATTAAGGTACCTCAATATTGGTTTTATGTGCAGTAAATATGGTTTAGATTATTGCATAAGTTCATTGTTAAATTGTTTTCTGTTTAATATTACTACTTGAACTGGATTGCACTTTTCTGTTCAGCAGATGATTTATTGGGCATATGAATAACTGGTCAGTAGTTACATAAGAAAAATATGTAAGGTTAATTAAATGTTAAATAGAAAAGAAAACAATGCTTTTGTTGATTCATTTAAAATGTTTGGACCCCAGACTGGATGATGGAGGTAGTAGATTTTAGCTTGGGGACCCAATCTAGAATTTGACATTGTTATATTGTGGAGGTAAACACAGACGACACGAGAGCTCTTGATTAACACTCCTCGCTTATTGCTCATCACCACAGAACTGAACACTTTTCCCTCCAAAACATAACCACAACACTTCCTGAGAACTGGGTGTGAGTGGAGCCCTCCAGTGGTCCACCACACATGCCCCCCCCCCCGAACACCCAGTAGGGTCATCCCCTAGTCCAGAACCCTTGCTTTAATCAAACGTCCAGAACGGCTGAACCGGGGAGGTGGAGAGCTGGCTGAGGGGAAACGAGCCTGAGGACCAGGCTGGCATGGGCGGCCAGGAGAAGCTGAAGATAGCTCGGGCCCTGCCAGGTGGGGGGTGCTCCCAGAGGAAGAAGCAGGGTTGTCCAGTCCAGTGGAAGGCGGGCGGCCACGGCGGGGGGCCTGAGCCGGCACCAACTGATCATCCTGCAGCACATGTGCCGGTTTAAGTCTGTCAACAGAAACAGTCTCCTGACGACCCCCAAAGTCCAAAAGGAAATGCTTCTGGCCCGGTTGAATAACCCTAAAGGGGCCGTCATACAGTGGACGCAGCGGAGGTCTATGAGCGTCATGCCTGACAAAAACAAACTGCGAAGAGTCCAACGACCTCGGAACAAAGGTGTCGGGCAGACAATGGTGCACTGGGCCAGGAAGAGAAAACGAGTCTCTCGGGGGACGGAGAGACAACACAGAGGGAGCGAAGCACAGGGGTGGGCTCTCGGGCAAGAATTCCCCGGGGACCCGGAGGGGCTGACCGAGGACAAGTTCAGCCGGGGAAACACCGAGATCTTCCTTAACCGCGCAGCGCAACCCCAGTAAAACCCATGGAAGGCGGTCAACCCAGTTGCCATCTGTGAGAGAAGCACGGAACGCGGCCTTAAGCGACCGGTGGAAACGCTCGCACATCCCGTTGGCCTGCGGGTGGTACGCAGTGGTTCGGTGGACCTTGACGCCCAGGCCGTCAGCCATGGCAGACCAAAGCTCGGAAACGAACTGGGGGCCCCTGTCTGAGGTGATGTCGGCGGGGGGACCGAAACGCGAAACCCACGTTGACAAAAATGCCCTGGCCACTGCTGCTGCTGTAGTGGACGCCAGAGGCACCGCCTCAGGCCAGCGGGTTGTGCGGTCCACCACAGTCAAAAGGTGCGTGAAACCTTGTGACTGCGGCAGGGGACCAACCAGATCCACATGTACATGATCAAAACGCCTCCCTGGAACGCGGAAGGATTCGAGGGGCGCCTGTGTGTGCCTATGGATCTTAGCGCGTTGGCATGGGATGCACGCTGCTGCCCAGTCTTTCACCGATTTACGAAGGCCCGGCCAAACGAACCTAGAGCTGACCAGCTTGACCGAGGCCCGGACGCCCGGATGAGAGAGGGCGTGTACGGAGTCGAATACGCGACGACGCCACGAAAGTGGAACTACAGGGCGTGGTCGGCCGGTGGAAACGTCACAAAGCAGGCTGGGCCCGCCGTTCCACACGGGTCTGTCCTCCAGTACAAGGCCCGTTTGCTCAGACCGAAGGGCAAGGACGTCCTGGTCCGCCCGTTGGTCAGCGGCCATAGCGTCAAAGTCTATGCCAACATAAACGGGAGAAACCAGCGCGCGGGATAGACAGTCAGCCACGCAGTTGGACTTACCAGCCACGTGCTGAATGTCAGTTGTGAACTCGGAAATGGCTGCCAGCTGGCGCTGCTGGTGCCCGCTCCACGGGTCAGAGACCTTGGACATCGCGAATGTCAAGGGTTTATGATCGACGTACGCGGTGAAACTCCGACCCTCGAGAAAAAAACGAAAATGCCGGGTCGCAAGGTGCAGGGCCAGCAACTCCCTGTCAAAAACGCTATATTTTCGCTCACTGTCCCTAAGCGTGCGACTGAAAAAGGCAAGCGGTTGCCAGACACCGGAGACCCGCTGCTCCAACACTGCGCCCACCGCCACGTCCGACGCGTCGGTGGTCAACGCGATCTCCGCCGACGGAAACGGGTGGGCCAGCAGGGCGGCGTTTGCCAGCGCGGCCTTGGCCTCAGAAAATGCCTGGATGCGTTCAGGGAGCCAATCAATCGGGTCCTTAGCAGTTTTACCCTTCAAGGCAGCATAGAGTTCTGCAGCAGGTGCGCAGCTCTGGGGAGAAAGCGGTTGTAGAAATTGACCATCCCCAAGAACTCCTGCAGCGCTTTAACGGACGCGGGACGCGGAAAAGCGGAAACGGCCCGGACCTTGTCCGGCAACGGAACCACACCGTCAGCGGAAATGCGGTGGCCCAAGAAATCCAGAACCGGCAAGCCGAACTGGCACTTGGAGGGGTTGACGATCA
This sequence comes from Oreochromis mossambicus, assembly GCA_922035795.1. Classification (NCBI taxonomy): domain Eukaryota; kingdom Metazoa; phylum Chordata; class Actinopteri; order Cichliformes; family Cichlidae; genus Oreochromis; species Oreochromis mossambicus. The sequence continues at coordinate 22,283 of CAKLIZ010000741.1, read as the reverse complement.
GGCCGTGTGCCGCCAAGCGCTGGAAAACCTGACGCAAATGTGACGCGTGCTGACTCTCAGAACAGCTGGCCACCAATATATCGTCAAGGTACACGAAGACGAAAGGCAGCCCGCGCAAGACAGAGTCCATCAACCGCTGAAAAGTCTGGGCGGCGCCTTTCAGGCCGAACGGCATGCGCAAAAATTCAAACAGGCCGAAAGGAGTAATAACGGCAGTTTTTGGGACGTCTTCGGCGCGCACGGGAACCTGGTGATACCCCCGCACCAAGTCAATTTTAGAAAAAATCGAGGTGCCGGCGAGGTGGGCGGAAAAATCCTGTATGTGGGGAATGGGGTAACGGTCGTTATCCGTGACATTATTCAAACGGCGAAAATCCCCACACGGCCGCCACCGACCGTCCGACTTGGGCACCATGTGTAGCGGAGAGGCCCAGGCACTATTCGAGCGCTGCACAATGCCGAGGCGCTCCATAGCGGCAAACTCTTCCCGAGCGACGGAGAGTTTCGCGGGGTCGAGGCGGCGTGCGCGTGCGAACACCGGGGGACCGACCGTCGGAATATAATGTTCAACCCCGTGCTTCGTTGCCGTGTTCGAGAAATTAGGAACAGTCAGTGAAGGGAACTCAGAGAGCAAACGCTGAAAAACATTCCCAGAAGTCACCAAATTAGCCCGATTCAGGGGCTCGATGGCGCGAGTGAAACAGGGTACTGAAGAAAAAGACTGGGCGTCGATTAAGCGTCTGTTAGCGACATCGACCAGCAGTCCGTGGGCACAAAGAAAATCAGCGCCCAAAATAGGTACAGAGCTAGCGGCAACAACAAAGGTCCATTGGAAATCCCGACCATGAAAACAAACAGTCACGAACCTTTCCCCGAACGTTGCGATGGGAGAGCCATTAGCCGCAATGAGCTGCGGTCCGCAGCCCGCTGCTAAACTGTCGGCGCCGGACGGGGGAAGGAGGCTCTTCTGGGAGCCGGAGTCGACCAGGAAACGTCTCCCGGAGCGCGAGTCTTCTATGAAGAGCAGCCTTTCTTTGTCGCCAGCGGTCGCGGCCACTACAGTGCGCTGTCGGGGCCCGTGTCCCAGGGTCGGAAAAGCACAAGGCAGCAAGCAGCGGCGCGCTCTGGGGCCAAAACGCTGATGGTAGAAACAGAGGTCCCGTCCGCGGTGTCGCTGTGCCGCGACCTTTGCCGCCAGCGAAGGAGCGGACACGTCGGGGCAGGTCAGCGGGGAAGTAGAAGGTGCCGCCGGCGAGGCTGTAACTAGGTCGTGATCGTGGAAAGCGCGGGTAGCCAGGAGAATACGATCCGCGTCCTCAGCCAGGGAGCGATAATCCTTCGTGCCCAGAAGCGGAGAGTTGGCGAGGCTGGCTCTCACGGCCGCCGGCAGCTGTCGGAGGAAGATGTGGGCGAACAGGAATCCCCCGTCGTCCGGACCGAGAAAGGACAGCATGCGCTCCATCAGTTCGAGAGCCGTACCGCCACCCAGGCCTGAGAGGGAGAGAAGCTTCGGAGAGGGCATAACGCCGAAGAAGCAGCTCCTTAAGGGCGGTGTACTTCCCTCGGGCGGGTGGGTCCCGGAGGAGAGTCAACGCACGACGGGTGGCTAGCGGGTCGAGAGAGGCCACCACCTGGTGATATTTCGTGTCGTCAGCCGAGATGCCACGAAGGGCGAACTGAGCCTCCACGTGCACGAACCACGACGGGGGATCGTGAAGCCAAAAGTCCGGCAGCTCGAGCGGCACAGCAAACGCAGCTGCAGCCGGAGGCAGGGGGCTGGCGGCTGCTGATGCATCCAGAGCGGAGTCGGTGCCACCATCGGACTGCAGCATGTTCGAGTCAGGGGTCACCAATGTGGAGGTAAACACAGACGACACAAGAGCTCTCGATTAACACTCCTCGTTTATTGCTCATCACCACAGAACTGAACACTTTTCCCTCCAAAACATAACCACAACACTTCCTGAGAACTGGGTGTGAGTGGAGCCCTCCAGTGGTCCACCACAATATAATAAATATTATTTGCTTTACTGGGACCACAGTTACTGTCACCCTCTACATCTTCTCGAGCTCTTCTCTGAGTCCTTGGTATTTCTCAAGCTTCTCAGGTTCCTTCTTCCTGATGTTTCTGTCATTCAGTATTGCTATGTCTATCACTACGGCTGTCTTTTCAGTTTGTCTGCCACCACTATGTCCAGTTGGTTCGTCATTTTGTCTGTGTCTATCTGCAAGTCCCACTGAATCTTAGCTAGGTCACTCTCCACTGACTTTTTTTATTATTATTATTTTAACTCAAAAAGTAATATTGATTAATTTTTTTCTCATCCAAAACTTACAACTGCGGTCCACAAACGTTCACCTGAACATAATGAATATTTTGGAGTCAACTTGGATGAGTGATTAAATGTTTCCTCTACTGAAAACGTTACATTCAGGTTTTGGGGATTCCCTTAACTGGGTGATTGACCATGGATCAAGACATAAAACTACAAGGCATGCCGGCTCGGACGTCGCCCGGATCAACAAGGTCCGCGTCAGGTGTTGAGGAACCAGGGCACCCTGACGAGAAGTGGGCTACTGGAACAAGAAGGCATCGGTGGGCAAGAGACGAAAACAGGGCGTTGTTGGAATGCTACTACACAAGTAACCCTGGTGGAAGGGGTTACATGAGTAGGATGAGGGACCTATGGATTCTTCGATACCCAACATCCACAATGACTGCAAAGCAACTAGTAGCTCAGTGTTCCAACATTCGAAAGAAGGGACTGCTCTCACAGCTAGAGATTGACGAGGTACAACATAAATGCTACAGCAAGGGGGAGCCAGGACACCAGGTCAGGTCACCCGAGATTGGGTACCAAGCCCCAAGGGCGATAGAAGAAGGATCGTTGAGTGCGAGAGGAACTGACCTGAAAGATAGGATCATGGCCAAGCTTGAAACCTGGATCCCCCGTAGCCGGTTACCAAGATTACGTGAAGTACCCTCAGAAGGTCTGCTAGATGATGTTAATGCAGCACTATGGATGATACCTACAGCCACGATTACCGACACTATCAAGCTGATCAACAATACGGCAGCAGTGATCAGTGAGATGCTTGGCTACAAGTTGAACATCCACAAGGGGCAGTATCCTCCATGGAGAAGGAGGCTAGAGGCTAAGATCAAGGTAGCACGAAGGGAGGTTAGCCAACTATCGGAGTTGCAGAAAGGCACGATGAAGAAGGTGCCTCAGGTATGGACAGGAAGCTGTTTGTTGTACAGTTATTTTATTTTCAACTTTAATTTATATATTTTATCTTATTCTTTCCCAGTTAAATTTACCCTTCATTCTAATTTGTGTTGTACAGTTATTTCATTTTTAACTTTCATTTTTATATTTTATTTTGTTTTATTCCTTCCTAGTTAAATTTACCCTTTTTAATTTACATATTTATTTCCTATCTTATTCATAGCCTTTTCTTTTTTCTTTAGGTCACGAGCAGTTGTGTAAGCATTTCACTGCATATTGTACTGTGTATGTGACAAATAAAATTTGAATTTGAATTTGGATGTATTTTGATGCATATGCTGTTTTTGTGCAAATTTGCATTGTAATATTTATTTTCGTTTTTCCTGCAGTATATAAAAATTGGTGTATTTTTAAAAAATAAATACACCAAGCCTTATTATTGAGCACCAAGCATGCCCAATAATAAGGCTCCAGGTCCAGACGGCTTTCCTGCAGAATTCTACAAAGAATTCTGGACGGTTCTAGCACCAGTTTTTTACAGAACGTTGTTGGAAATCAAAGAAAAGGGCAGACTTCCATCAAATATGAATTCTGCAAACATTAATCTCCTGCTAAAACCAGGCAAAGACCCTGTATATCTCTCAAGCTATCGTCCAATATCCCTTATAAATGTAGACCTTAAAATAATCTGCAAAGCTCTCTCGAAGAGACTGGAGAAAATAACCCCCCTCTTAATTCATCCTGACCAAACTGGTTTCATAAAAGGTAGGCACTCATCAACAAATACATGTAGCTTACTTAATTTGATAGACTACTCAAACAGTAAAAACCTTGAAACTACAAGCAGTAGCAATTAGACAGAATTCAGTAATTAAGGGCATAAAATGCAAGAATGTGGAACATGAAATCAGCCTTTATGCAGATGATGTGTTACTTTTTCTCCAAAACTCACAAACCAATATCTCTGGGGTGATTGAATTGATAAACTCTTTTGCAAGAATATCAGTTTACTCAATTAACTGGTCAAAATCTACAGTCCTTCCGATTAATTGCTCCTTCCATAATTCTTCTTCTACACCACTGCAATCGGGAAATATAAAATATTTAGGTATTAATGTTTCTCCCAAGCTTGCAGATCTAAATTAAACCACATCCCACTTTTAAAGAAAGTAGAAGGTGATCTGGCTAGGTGGAAATGTCTACCTATATCACTCATGGGAAGGGTTGCCGCTATAAAAATGATGGTCTTACCAAAAATAAATTATTTATTCTCAATGATCCCAACTAAACCGCCGCAAGATTGGTTCAGATCTCTAGATTCATATATGTCCAAATTCCTTTGGAAAAATAAGCCCCCACGTATAAGCTTAAAAACTCTACAAAAGACCAAGGATAAAGGAGGATTAGAACTACCTAACTTTCAGCACTACTTCTTAGCCAACAGGCTTCAGTTTATCTCAGGATGGCTAAAACATACCCTCTTAGATGAACCTTGGCTAGATGTAGAACAAGCACTTTGCAACAATCTAGAGATTTCAGATCTACCATTTATCAGCTCAAACATCCAACGACATGAATGCTTCAAAAGCATCAACATCAGCTCCTCTCTGACAGCATGGTGGGAGTTTCTGAAGTTGACGGAGTCTTCATTAATCCCATGCAAACGTACACCTATCTGGAACGACCCTGACATATTACAAAACAATAATATGATAAACTTTTCAGATTGGAGTGGTAAAGGAATCAAATATTTAGAACATACATTAGAAGGAACAGAATTTATTTCATTCGACAGACTAGTTACACAATATGGGATCAACAAGAAAAGATTTTTAGAATATCAACAAATTAAATCCATAGTAAAAAAGAAATTTAAACCAGGTCAAGTTGAACTACAAACACCACCAAGTGTGGTTCAATTTCTTACTCTTAAAACCCCCAAAATTACTTTCCAAAATATACAGAATGCTTTCTAAAACAGATGAATCATTATCACTTCCTATTGCAAAATGGGAAGCGGATTTATCAGTTAACTTAGACCAAAAACGTCTGGTCTCAGATTTGCTTAAAAACCTTTCATCTAATTAGAAATCCCAGTCTTCAATTAATTCAATACAAAATACTACATGGAGTACACTATACAGGTCATCGGATGTTCAAGATGGGCTTTACGTCTACCAACAACTGCTCACACTGCCAAACCAACTCACCGGACAATTATATCCACGCTCTTTGGTTCTGTCCACCAGTTCAGAAGTTTTGGCGTGAGATATGTGAAGACTTATCAAAGTGTCTGAAATGTAACATTCCAACTTCCCCTTTAGTATATTTGTTGGGCATCTTAGATAATGTCACTACAGAAAAGAATATAGCCCATATGGTTTTCACTGCCCTATGCATAGCCAAGAAAACAGTCCTCATGAACTGGAAAAATAAAAATAATCTTAATTCTAACCAATATAGAAATTATCTATTAGATTACATTACTGATGGGGGAGGTTGTTACATCTTGCAGGAGGTCTCCTCTCTTCAGGAACTCAGTCTGCAGGAGGGGGAGATATAGGCGAGGTGGAGGAATATCTCAGCCTGTGCGTCTATTGTCTTGTGTAGTCTGGAAGACGAGTGGATGATGGGGTGGGTGCAGTTTTCTCTGTGGTGGGGTCGGGTGGGCTGTCCCGGGATCTGTGGGGCCGGGCGGCGCTGCTGAACTGGGCCCCGGTCCGGATGGGCCTGGGCCCCTTTTCCCTGGCGGGTTGCAGAGTATGGGGGTGCCTACTGGGGAGCCACCCCCACTGGGGAGGGGTCACTTGCCCCTCCCTTCCTTCCCTCCCCATATACTGCTGCCTCCCTCTTCCCGCTCCACCACAATCACCCACACATGCAGGGCCTTGGGGTAAAGGTGTGTCACCAGGGTGCAGGGGAGGCACCCCTATCCCCTCAGTTGTTGTTTTTTCTGATGGGAAAAGAGCCAAACGGGACAGGGAAAAAAAATAAATAAAAAAAGATAAAACTATGAAGACACTTTCCTATGGTGGGAAACTATTTTGTGCAACTTTTTTGTATTTACAGTTTTGAGGAATAAGCCTCTTAAATTTCTCTAACTAAAAATATATGTTCAAAAAACAAAAATGATTTTTGTTTTTTGTAGTTTGTTGCACTTTTTTCAGTTTATGTAATTACTATGCACTTAATGCATACATATTATTAAAATTTGGGCTATAATGGTTGTATTGATGTATATCAACTTGAAATGCTCCCTAAAATGGCAAAATATAATATAAGCTCTGGCGGACTTGGTTATATTGTAGGTCTTAAAGGATTAACACATAGTGAGTGAGAAAGGTGACTGGAAAGGAAAAACTCAATGCATCATGGGAATCCCCGGCAGCCTACGTCTATTGCAACATAACTAAGGGAGGATTCAGGGTCACCTGGTCCAGCCCTAACTATATGCTTTAGCAAAAAGGAAAGTTTTAAGCCTAATCTTGAAAGTAGAGATAGTGTCTGTCTCCTGAATCCAAACTAGAAGCTAGTTCCACAGAAGAGGGGCCTGAAAACTGAAGGCTCTCCCTCCCATTCTACTTTTAAATACTCTAGGAACAGCAAGTAGGCCTGCAGAGCGAGAGCGAAGTGCTCTAATGGGGTGATATGGTACTACAAGGTCATTAAGATAAGATGGGGCCTGATTATTTAAGACCTTGTATGTGAGGAGCAGGATTTTGAATTCAATTCTGGATTTAACAGGAAGCCAATGAAGGGAAGCCAAAACAGGAGAAATATGCTCTCTCTTTCTAGTCCCTGTCAGGACTCTTGCTGCAGCATTTTGGATTAGCTGAAGGCTTTTCAGCGAGTTTTTAGGACATCCTGATAATAGTGAATTACAGTAGTCCAGCCTGGAAGTAATAAATGCATGAACTAGTTTTTCAGCGTCACTCTGAGACAGGATATTTCTAACTTTAGAGATGTTGTGCAAATGGAAGAAAGCAGTCTTACATATTTGTTTAATATGTGTGTTGAAGGACATGTCCTGGTCAAAAATGACTCCAAGGTTCCTCACAGTGTTACTGGAGGCCAAGGTAATGCCATCCAGAGTAAGAATCTGCTTAGATACCATATTTCTAAGATTTTCAGGGCCGAGTACAATAACCTCAGTTTTATCTGAATTAAGAAGCAGAAAGTTAGCGGCCATCCAGGTCTTTATGTCTTTAAGACATTCCTGCAGTTTAACTAATTGGTGTGTGTTACCTGGCTTCATGGATAGATAGAGCTGTGTGTCATCTGCATAGCAGTGAAAATTTATGCTATGTCTTCTAATGATGCTGCCTAAGGGAAGCATGTATAATGTAAATAGAATTGGTCCTAGCACCAAACCCTGTGGAACACCATAATTGACCTTAGTGTGTGAAGAGGACTCTCCATTTACATGTACAAATTGGAGTCTATTAGATAGATATGATACAAACCACTGCAGCACAGTACCTGTAATACCTACAGCATGTTCTAATCGCTCTAATAGGATATTATGGTCGACAGTATCGAACGCTGCACTGAGGTCTAGCAGGACAAGCACAGAGATGAGTCCACTGTCAGAGGCCATAAGAAGATCATTTGTAACCTTCACTAAAGCTGTTTCTGTGCTGTGATGAGCTCTGAAACCTGACTGAAACTCTTCAAATAAGCCATTCCTCTGCAGATGATCTGTTAGCTGTTTGACAACTACTCTTTCAAGGATGTTTGATATGAAAGGAAGGTTGGAGATTGGCCTATAATTAGCTAAGACAGCTGGGTCTAGAGATGGCTTTTTAAGTAAAGGTTTAACTACAGCCAGCTTGAAGGCCTGTGGTACATAGCCGATTATTAGAGATAGGTTGATCATATTTAAGATTGAAGAATTAATTAATGGCAGGACTTCTTTGAGCAGTTTTGTAGGAATGGGGTCTAAAAGACACGTTGATGGTTTGGAGGAAGTAATTATTGAAGTTAACTCAGAAAAGAAAAAAAAAAAGAAAAAAGAGTCTAACTTAAAATCAATGGTACTAACTGTAGATAATATTACATCTGTGGGATGATTATTGGTAATTTTGAGAAACCTAGGGTTGTTCTTATTTTCTTCAATCAGTGATGAGTAGTAAGATGTTCTGGCTTTGCGGAGGGCTTTCTTATAAAGCAGCAAACTATTTCTCCAGGCTAAATGATGATCCTCTAAATTTGTGACACGCCATTTCCTCTCCAGCTTACGAGTTATCTGCTTTAGGCTACGTGTTTGAGAATTATACCAAGGAGTCAGGTACCTCTGATTTGAGACCTTACTTTTCACAGGAGCTACAGTATCCAGAGTCGTACGTAGTGAGGAGGTAAAATTATTAACAAGATAATCGACCTCTGTTGGAGTAGCGTTCAGGTCGCTGCTCTGCTCTATGTTGGTACAGGGCATTGAAGATGATAACAGTGGGTGGATTATATTCTTAAACTTAGTTACAGCGCTTTCAGAAAGACATCTACTGTGATAAAGTGTCACGTTCCTGGGTCTGTGGACCCAGCGTTTTGAGTTTTAGTTTATTTTGATGTTTGTGGTTTATTTTTTAGTTCATTAGGTTATCTAAGCTCATTTGTTTATTTAGATTCCCCTTGTGTCTTCTACCCCTGTGTTTTAGTCTCCTTTTGCCCTTTATGTGTTTCACGCTGCGTTTCTTATGTTGTCAAGGTTATATTGTCTTGTCTGCGTCTCATGTTTCCTGTTTTATTTTGAAAGCCTATGTCCTATGTCAGTGCAGTCAGCTTTGCTTCCTTTGTCTCATTATGTCAGACCAGTGTCAGCTGTTTCCCCGTGTGTTTCCACTTCCCCTAATCAGCCTTGTGTGTATTTAGTCTGTGTGTTTCTGTTCGTTGTTTGTCAGGTCGTCTGTTGTCCACGCCATGTTTGCCATGCCATGCCTCGCCTCCAAGTTTCTTGTCTAGGTTTTTCTTATTGTTTGTTTAGATTTCCCATTTTAGGTTTGTGTTAATTTTTGCTTCAGTTTGCCTTGCCTTTTGTTTGTACCTTTTACCATTCTCATTAAACGGCTCGCTTTTGTTAACATTCACGTTTTGTTCCCTGTTCCTTGGAGTCTGCATTTTGGGTCCTTTTTTCAATTCATACAGTCTGCCCCCGCCAGATTGTGTGACATAAAGTCTACTCTCCACTGCTGTGTAATCAATTATTGTAAATGTTATCAGGAAATGATCAGACAGCAGAGGGTTTTCAGGAAACACTGTTAAATGTTCAGTTTCTATGCCATATGTTAAAACAAGATCTAGAGTGTGATTAAAGTGGTGGGTGGGTTCTTTTACATTTTGAGAGAAGCCAATTGAGTCTAATAACAGATTAAATGCCATGTTGAAGCTGTCATTTTTAGCATCTACATGGATGTTAAAATCACCCACAATAATTATTTTACCTGGGCTGAGCACTAAATCAGATAAAAAGTCTGAGAAATCAGACAGAAACTCTGTGTAAGGCCTAGGTAGATGATATACATTTAACAATCAAGGTCTATAAATCTATGAAAACAATTTCTGTGTGTGGTAAGGGAGTGTAGTTTCTTGCACGTGACCGCATGCCTCAACTGTTTATGGCTGGTCGAGGCCTGGACTAAACTGTTCACTGTGCTTGACACAGGCCTGATGAGAGATATGAGGAGCAGTGAATCAGAGTGAAAATGATAAATTAACTGCAATGTATAATTTGGAGCACTACATTTTCTATTATTGAGATTTAATTCCAGGAGAAAAAAAGAAGTTGCATTCCCATGACAGAAAGGTAAATTAAAGAGAGAGAGAGAGAGAGAGAGAGGAATAAATAAACTAACAATTACATAAATGAATAGAAAACACACATACACAAATTGTCACATGTGAAATTATATTTGGAGAGAATCAGAAGTGAGACAGTTTGAATCCACAGCTCAGCGCAAAGATGCATGAATTAAATCTGATTATAAAACACCTAAGCAATGAAGACCAGCTTACACTCAATATTAATATGAATACAAATACATACACGCAATGAAAACATGCTTACATTCATGAATACGAATACATGACATAAATGCTAAATGGTGTAGATTTAACACACTTAAAGCCTGAAGTTGAGGAATAACTCAGGGGAGTTGCATGACAATAGAGTTACTTTTGTGAAAAGGAAAATGATAAAACTGTGATTAAAAGCTTAAAGTAGTTTCAGAATTGTGATTTGGAAGTGCTCTTGTGCCGATTGAGCAAAAGAAGTGATTGATGTAGAAAGAAAATAAAAATAATTTATGTGGTAATGTTTTAAATATGCATTTCTCTTGTCAAGGCAACTTCTTGAGATATGACTCAGTATGCAAATTAGTTGAATGAGTGGTGAAAGCAAAAGAAAGAGAGGAAGTTAGGTTTCCTGTCTGACTGTACGAGTGAAATCTGCACTGAAAGAAAAATGTCTGTGACTGAGAAGAATTGCTTGGTAAAATATATAATGGTAAAATACAGGATAATTAAATAAAGTGGTCAGGTCTGTGATTAAGATTTTTTAGGCTTTTGTTTTGGTGATAGGTTAATTCTGACGGGTAGGTTTGGGTTGTTTTTATTTCAATAGAGGGGGTTTTACTAATCATGGACATGTCCAGAACTGGGCCCATTATTTTTGTAACAGTGCACTTAGAGAAAACCTGTCAGGTATCACCCCTTTGGTGATGATGTTTTGTGCTTTGATGAGCTAATAATCAACTCTCTTTTCTGTCATTTTGTTCTAAGGAGGCCTGCAAGATTGAATTACCAGCGCTGTAAAACATTTTCGGGAGAGCAAATATAAGGTGAGCTTTACCAGATTACAACTGGCTGAGGAAAAGGTCACGTGTGGGAACCTGGGAGTTCCTGTTTAAAAGGATTGCAGTGAGTCAATCCAGTGCGAGAGCATAAAAAACTCTTGTTCTAAAAACAAAACAAAATAAAACAAATGAATGAGCTCATGTTGCTGAGAGTGGAGAATCCGATTATTTGCGTTGGAGTCTCCACTATCAGCAATATCTCGTGTGAATGCGTGTGAGTGAATGTGTGACTGAACTGTGATGGACTGACGATGTGGACTAAAGTTAGCCTCTGTCAGTGTGCCCCAGGGTGGCTGTGGCTATAATGTAGCTTGCCATCACCAGTGTGTGAATGTGTGTGTGAATGGGTGGATGACTGGATGTGTAAAGCGCTTTGGGGTCCCTAGGGACTAGTAAAGTACTATACAAATAAAGGCCATTTACCATTTATGACTGACTTGATACTGAGACAAAGACTGGACCAAGGTTAGGATGAATAAATGTTGGAAAACAATTCACCACGCCGGCAAGAGAAGGGTGGATGCTTTGCTTTGCTTTGTTTTGCTTTTGGCAGGAGCAGGAGGAAAAGAGAGACCAGAGGGAAAGAGTGTAGTTTCACATGAGTGTGGAGCTGCAGACTTAGTCCTTTGGCTGCTAATTTGGGGTTGCTGATATTTGTTTTAAGAAAATTCTGTTTTATTGACTGAGTTTAGATTATGGTATTACATTATATTGTTGGGAAAATGCCAAATGCTAGAGGGGAGAACATTTTTTGATATTACTCAGGTTACCAGTAACCAAAGCAGGCCACTGTAGAAGTCAATTAAATTTCATAGAAGGAAAATAGTCAGAACCAAAGCAATAGGGTATGTGTTATATAGGAGATTGGTAGACTTATTACATTCAAAATGGAGGTATGGAATAACAAACACTGGTCCAAGGGACCGAGGTTTTTTTCCTTTAAAACAGTAAATTATTAAAAAGAGCACAATCGGGAAGGGTATGTGATACGAGGTAGTACTGGAGGAAAACAGGAGCAAAGTAAGGAGAGCAAATCTATTTTGGTTAGCTCTGATAAAGTCAAAATTAAAAGAAGTACCATGACACTCACAGGATCGATATGAAATTAAAAATATGGAAATTTTGTATGAAGCACATGACTGATAACTGTTCTGTTTTAAGTTTTGTTTCTTATAACACAGATTAGGTCACAGTGGGGAAAACTGAGTTTCAAATGTGAAGTTGATGTTAACACACAGGTTGTGTTTCTAGGCAGTTCCGAGGATGCAGGCGCTGGGTGGAGCCAGGAGTGCAAAAGAAGCCCGGAGCAAATATACTCCAGAGGAGAATTGCTGAGGTGTTCTGAGGAAGAATATGATTAACCTTTTTCTTTTAATTTCCTAATTGTGGTTTTGTTTGACACATGGAAATGTGTCAAACAAAAAGTTTTAGGACTAATTTGAAACAATGGATTATATGATAATTTTATAACTTTTCGGGTGTTTGATAATTTAAGTACGGTAAAACTTAGGCAGAAAACATTATTTTCATGTTTAAGCCAAATGATTAAAATAAATTTAATCCTTTTTAGAAGATAACATGCCGGTGTTCATAAGAAGCTGAATACCACACTCAGGAGGAAACTGTGGGATGGCAGCTTGAATAAAACATATGCTTTGGTGAAAGGAGGGAAGATGTTAGGATTGAAAATGTTTGATTTCTTTTTGATTTTACTATAATAAACTCGGATAATCATTTTACATACACATTGCAATTGCACTGATAGGAGTTGCCACTCAATCTTGTGAAGGTCATAAGCTTCGTTCAGCGTGACTGTCTGGATTGAAATTTGTAGGAAAAGGACTTAGAGTGCTTAGGGGTAAAGGCAAACACGCTTACACACATAAATAATAATTAGGCTAATCCTTTTGATTAGAGAGTCCCAAACATGATATTTTAAACCAACTTTGAATAACTAAAAGGACAGTTGATGAACATATTAGATTACTGAGGAGTAGCAGAGAGAGGTGTTTTGTTTTCTATCCTTTACAGGAGAAGATTCCAGAACCAGAGCAAAACCACGGAGGGGTTGGCGAGAATCCAGGAACCAACCACAAGAAAGAAGCGTAGAGAATCGCCCAGTTTCAGAAAATTTGTTGTTTAGATTGCAAAGAAGATCAAAAGCTCGTTAGACAGAGGTTATATAGTAATGAAGAGTAATGACAGGGACTTTAGTAATAGTTTGTAGTATTTCTATGTTATGTAAATTGCCCAAACACAGTGTTCAGGCCGGATATGCGCTAGCAGTTAAAGGGGGCGAAGAAACCAGGAACAAATTTGTAAAAGAAGAAACGGGTTAACCAATAGAGACTGCTTTCAGAGATTGATAGAAGTAATCTCCTTTTATTAGGAAACGCTGATTATATCTGATTGGATTTTACAGTGAGCACTGAGGGAAGTAGAAGTGGGTTTAAAATGGGATTCTAGTTAAAAAAGGGGTGGTACGAACGTAAGGTAAGAAAGTTCACAGCCCGGCGTAAACGCCAGGTGCTGTCGTAGAGCTTGATTGTTGTTTTCCTTTTCTGTTGTAGAAAATATGTAAAACCTTTGTTAAAAACTAAGTAATAAAAAAAGAAAATAGAGCAGCTGTGAGAGAATTTAACACTAATGAATCAACGGTACAGAAGTGGAGGAAGTTGAGTAAAGTTTGATTTGTTTGACTGGTTTTGCTTGATGTGCCTTACAGTCCGGTGTGCCTTATGGTCCAAATAAAATACAGTAACTTATCTTTCTTGTAGAAATGTGCTCCAAATCAAGAACTTTGTGCTGACAAGATTGTTATTTAATCATTTACAAATCAGTATTTTCTGTAGGGACAACAATGTTTTTAAAATAGTGAACATGTAATGCTGTGGTGTTAAGTATGCGGTTGAAATATTTGGATGTACTTAAGAAAAGCAGGCGCACCAGTGAAACCGTGGCAGAAGGTCAGTCTAGCGCCCTGATGATAGACCTCCTGACAGACCGGACAGCAGAGATCCTCCTCTGATCTGGAAGCCATTGAGTCTGTGAGTGAAGCTGAAAACAGCAGACAGGAAGTACAGTCAGTCCTGCCTCCCCTCCCTCCTCTACTACCTTCACTGAAACTTCCTTTGAGTCGTGTTTTTGCTCAAACTCACATTCAGTGTGTGGAGCGTCAGCAGCTTGAAGCAGCAGTGTTGGAGTTTTCCACTTTTCTCTCCTGTAGCTGGACTCACTCAGAGGAAGCTCCTAGTTTGGTCTGAACTCAGTCTGATCGTCTGCGCGTCTCTCTGGACTGTGGATTTTCACTCGACTGTCTCTCACAGATGCGGTTGTTTCACCCACAATGTGGTTGTGCTTCATTTCAGAGCTTAGATGTTTAACTAACATCTGCTGTAAGACAAGTTAGAACATGCAAACTTATAGGAAGCTCAAAAATAAAGTGTCATTCTGTGGTGTGGTGTTTATTCTGCAGCAGCTACTACTCGGATTGTCTCACATTGACGCACAATGGTGGACCCTCTATCTCAAGCTGTCGTTCAGCCTTTAGGACCCTTGAAATAATACACATTTCTCTGTATGTATTATTTTTTCTTTGTGTATTATTGTAGGGTCTACCTTAAAATTGAAAGTACCTTGAGGTGACCGTTGTTGTGATTTGGTGCTGTATAATTGAAATTGAAATGAATAGATATTTCTGTTCTCAGTGAAAATGCTCGTGCTTTCCTACTGGATTAAAATATTAGATTATTTTCCAAATATACTGACAGCCCTTCAGTGAGACACAATAGTTAAATAAAACGGTCCAGTTATGAAGCTTAACTTCAGTCTCAGGCAAAAAGGTTTGCTCAGTAACAAATAAAACACAAAAATAAAAAACAAGTTGGAAATCATCTAGATGAATTATATCTGATGTTTCACTTCCACTGAGTGACGAAGCCTAGAGGGGGTTTCTGACGTCAGGCTCAGACATATCCAAAAAATTTTAAAATCAACACTAATCATTTTTTTCAATTCATTTTTAAGTTAACAATAATTTATCAATTACTTAATAAATAATATTAATACTTGAAGTAATTATAATTATAATTTTATTACTATTGGTCCCTGCAAAGCCTCACATGTTGAAAATCAAAGTTGATGGTGACAATAAACAAAATATTTGAAAGCTAGTAAACATGATATGACAACTCAGTGGGATATAAACTTCATGGAAAAAAATTAAATATCTGTAAAATTGTATAATATATTAATTGTATTTTTAATACAATATATGCCTGTAATTTTACAGTCAACAGAGAAGAGACAAAAACTATACTTTATAAATACTTTATATATACATTATACAATATATAAATTATACAATGGCACTCACTCACTTTCTCTCTCACACGCACAAAAGAAGATTGTTGATTTGTGTGGCTGGGCTTCTCCATATTTTTCTGCTGCAGGTGCTGTGTTTTGTTTTTTTGTTTATTTCTTGGTGCATTTCTTCTAATGGATGCAACAGTTTGTGATACTGCGTGCTTTTTAAATTTCTTTTTTCCTGCCTGTCAGCTTAGACATGGTCATTCGACACATATGCTGTAATAACTGAAATAACAGTAATAGAAATTAATAAATAAACAGACAAAAGAAACACAAACAAAAGGAGCCTAAAGAGAATTTATAAAGCTCATCTCGGAAATGTGTTTGGGATTTTGATCTTAATCCTGATTGCAAAAGCTGTCATACAAGACAGGGTTAGTTTTGCCTTATTGCATTAAATTGTAAATATGCATTTAGAGCAGCAATCTAGAACAGGGGTCCCCAACCCCAAAACGGTTTTGTCCAGACCACAAAGCTTTTTCTTCTTTACTATATAGTTAGATATTTTATTCCTACCAGCTGCTGTGGCTGACTTTTGAAAAGGTGCGATGGGCAGTAATGTTGGGCTTTCTGGTCCACACTCCAAGCCAGCTGGAGGCGGTATTGTGCCACCAACCGCCAAAACAATGGCAAAGAAGAACAACCTACGCAGGCCCTTTAACATTGGTTGCTAAGTTACTATCTTGGGAGCTTGCGCTTGCTGACAGTACAACGATGACTTGGTGGAGCACATATGAGTGAGTAAAACAAGATGTCTTTGCCAAAAATATGTAAAGTGGACTATGAAAATTGGACATTTAAAGATGAATAGTCAAAATTCGCTCACAGCTGACTAATGAACATTTGCATTCAAGCTTAAAGGGAACCCCGTGTATTAACACATGTTTGCACTAAAATATGCACTGTGCTTTCAATAACATATATGTGGTATTAAAATACACCAAATGTTTTCCTTTTAAGCACATTTATATAAAACCAATTTACCAGTAGGCCGATATTGTTAACTGCTTCTCAATGCACTCTGGGTAGTGACGCCATACGGTTGCACTGCATGGAGTTCACAGTTACTGAAAATGGCTACTGTTCAACCTTTCCAGTTTGAACTAGAGCAACCTGAGAGAGCGAATGAAAATAGTCAACCAGCACTTAGTTTAGATGAAGATGAAAACAATCCGTCACACGAGGACGCGAGAGTGAGGGAAAACTACTGGTGTCTATGCGGCTACTGCTTGCCAATGTCGTGCTTAGTTTGGTAGTATACTACCTGCATGTCTGTGAAGGTTCTCAGTCATCCAGGTCATCGTTGTCAAAGGAGCTTGCAAAGAAAAGCGTCTGGACTTCTTTAAGTTGCTTGAAGACGTTTCACCTCTCATCCGAGAAGCTTCTTCAGTTCTAAGGTCAAATGGTGGAGAGTCCCAGATTTAAACCCAGTGGGAGTTTCCCCCTAAAGAGGGACAAAAGTCTAATCACCTGAGCCAAGGTGTGAAAATGGGTGTGGGTCCCAATCAGCCAGGGTTTCGGGTGAGCTCATTGTGAAACCTCGCCCCACCCTATCATGTGATTTCCTGAGGTCAGATGGCCCAGGATGTGAGTGGGCGTTAAGGCGTCTGGGAAGGGATCTCAAAACTGGATTATAGATGGCAGACAGAGGCGGTGGTTTACGACACCAACTGTCAACTCAAAAAGTAATATTGATTAATTTTTTTCTTATCCAAAACTTACAACTGCGGTCCAAAAACATTCACCTGAAGAGAATCAATGTTTTGGGGTCAACTTGGATGAGTGACTAAATGTTTCCCCTATTGAAAACGTTACATTCAGGTTTTTGAGATTCCCTTAACTGAATGATTGACCATGCATCAAGATATAAAACTACAGCAGGTCCACTGGCAGGAAGCAACTTTAGATATGAAATAATCCTGAAGCGATCTGCTGCACTGACACCTTCACGGGTGATCTTTTCACGTCATCCATAAGGAGAATGTATGGAAACATCCTGTGAGTGAGAACGACAGCTTTCCTCTGTTCCAGTCCAGATTCACTCTGATCCTCTGGAACCTCTTCTGTAGTATCAAATCAGTTTCTGATGAGCTATATCTTATGGGCCCTCCAATCAAGCATCTCGCATGAGCATGAGATAGAGACCAGACTAGCCCATTCTTCAATCTCCATTCGCTGTTAGAATGGCCAGGATACTCTCAGAATCCTATCCACTTTCAGAGTTTTAGAGACACTCATCGATGTGGAAGACTGCACATTGCAATCTGTGTCAGACTCCTGATCAAAGCTCACACATTCTTCAAATGAGTCCTGCAACTTGGTGAGACAGAGGCTAAATGACCATCTCTAAAGTCTCTTTTGTGTTCGATGTCACTTTATGTATCTCCTTCTCCTTCTCTGGTCTCTGATGAAAAAACGCCTCAGCCAAGCTGCGTGCTTATGCTTTGCTGTGAAAGTAGCCAGGTGCATGCACACACTAACATTTGATCAACTGATCCCTGATTCCGATTGACACCCTTTATACTGTTCCAAATGCTTATCTCCAAGGCCGAAGTCAGACGGCGGGTCTAAGTCCCAGCGCTGGATCTGGGGCGATCGTGGCTCAACAGCTGAAGTTGAGTTCGCCTTGTAATCGGAAGGTTGCCAGTTCGAGCCCTGGCTTGGACAGTCTCGGTCGTTGTGTGCTTGGGCAAGACACTTCACCTGTTGCCTACTGGTGGTGGTCAGAGGGCCCGGTGGCGCCAGTATCCGGCAGCCTCGCCTCTGTCAGTGCGCCCCAGGGTTACTGTGGCTACCATGTAGCTCACCATCACCAGTGTGTGAATGTGTGGATGACTGGATGTGTAAGGCGCTTTGGGGTCCTTAGGGACTAGTAAAGCGCTATACAAATACAGGCAATTTACCATTAATAGCACTTGGCTGGATGCCCGTGGCTACTTTAGCTCACCTCTCACCCCCTTACCCACCCCAGTTGCTTGTCATGTGGTTTATGGTGTTGTAATATGAATATGTGTGTTGTGTCATAATGTTAAAAGATGCAAAATTACACACACACATACATATACAATCAACAATTTAATTACTGGTATCTAAAAACAGACAATTTTGATAAAATTATTCTAAAGTCACATATGTCTACGCCTGTAATGTTTCATACCATTTATTTTTTTCACATACAATTACATTTTGTTCCCTGTATTTCCTTTTATGTACAGCAGGACAACCGAACAGTGAACCTAGTACAATACTACAACAAAATTGGAAACTGTCCATCTTTGGCAGTGCCCACAACACAAAGCAAGACAACACAACACAGTAACTTAACTTAAAGTGGATTTTTTAAGGTGCAAGAAATGTATAAGCAAATGAATGATTTAATAAATAAAAGGAATGTGTGTTTTTTATTGCACATTGTTATAATTATCAGTATTATATTATTATTATTATTATTATTATTGTTATTGTTATTATTGCCCCCCAAAAAGTGCAGGTAGGTAGCCGGTCCAGTCAGCTGTTTGCATTAATTAGGGCTATTGCCCTGTTGTAAAAGTTGTCCTTTAATCTGTTTGTCCGCGATCTCATCAGCCTGACTCTCCTGCCAGATGGCAGCAGCTTAGGCTATGTCCACACGTACACGGGTATTTTTGAAAACGGACATTTTTCTATGCTTTTGCTCCTTTCGTCCACACATAAATGGCGTTTTCGGTCATTGAAAACGGAGATTTTTGAAAACTCCTGCCTGGGTGGAGATTTTAGAAAACTAATTTTTTGCATTTACGTGTGGACGAGGAAAACGGAGAAAATGCAGTGTCAAAGCTGTGCACCCTTTTTGGCGTCACTGTGCACCACGTTATTGTTTTGGTGAAATGAATTTCTACAATGGGGGACTTAGACAAAATACTGTTACTGTTAATTATACTCTCTGTACTGTTTCAATGCTTAAATATACACACACAGGACTCGGTTCTGCTTCTATGCGCCATCTTTGTTTACTAGTTCTCACCCAGGCTTTGAGACTTCTGATTGGCCAACATTTCTACAGGTTAGGAATATATCGCCACCTGTTGATTTGGCATGTTCCCATCAGCGTTTTCCTTAATTTTTGCGTTTCTGTGTGGACGGGATTATTTTTAAAAACGAAAACGGAAAGTCTCCGTTTTCAAAAATACCCGTGTACGTGTGGACGTAGCCTTAATCACCCAGTGTCCTGGGTGTGTACAGTCCCGTAGGATGCTGCATGCCCTCTTGAGACAGCCAGTGTTGTGCAGATTGTTCAAGGATTGAAGAGGCTGTCCAATGATTTTTCGGGACACATTCATGAACCTCTGAAGTGCCTTTTTTTTGTGCCGTGGTGCAGCTGGAGAACCACACACAGTTGTATGGTGGGAAGAAACACAGTCATGTGTGTACAGGGTATACAGTAGGTAACTTACTACAAGTGGAGTAAGTTGTGGAGAGCCGGTTTTAAGGCTAAGGGCAGAGGAAAGATGAGGTCCCACTCTAACTTTCTGTACATGGTCTGAGAGAAAGTCTCTGATCTAGCGGCACGTTGTAGAAGGAAGTCCGATATCCAACAGTTTTACTATTAGTCTGTCCAGGACTATCTTATTAGAAGTAGAGCTAAAGTCAACAAAGAGCAGCCTAGTGTAACGACCGCCATTGTAGCAATGGCGTTTTCAGTTGATCTGTTAGCAAAATATTTTCATTGTCTTTCATTTTACATTATGTAAATACATATTCTTATGAAAAAATATTTTAAAAATAAAAATAAAAACACTTTTTAAATATACTGTAATCCTTATATGCAGTGTTGGGAAGGTTACTTTTAAAACATAGTCCACTACAGATTACAGAATACATGCCCCAAAATGTATTTTGTAACGTATTCCGTTACGTTACTCAATGACAGTAACGTATTCTGAATACTTTGGATTACTTAATATATTATCATGCTTTTTACAACTACATCTACATAAATGTACTATTGCTGTGTGATTTATTACTGTTACTGAAGGTCCGCGGCTGCAAACCATAGCAAAGGGACCTCTGGCTAATGCGTCGGGTTCATGTCGGGCTCGTAGCCAAAAACTAGCTTTACTTTGTTGTCTGGGTCACTTTGCTTGCCAGAGACAGAGAGAGGCGTTGAAAGGCTGCTCCAACGGAACTTATTTTTTCCGGAGGAAAACACAAACACAGTGTACAGTCGAGTCTTAATAGCTTACTTACAGCTGGGCTCGTCAGGCACTCTTCTTGGCTGCAGTGGTTATTATTATATTTACATGCTTCCAGCTCCCGTTTCTGCTCGATGACAACTGGTACTTTTCCACTCTCCTTTTTCTCCCTCCTCTACCTCACAGACAGATAAAGAGTATGGCACTATATTCTCCCTGCAGCACGGACTACACTGCCCATGAGGCTACATTCTTTAGGGCTATGCCTGTAGGATTCTGCCTATTAGCTTAGCACAACAACAACAACAACAAAAAGGCGCTCTCTCACCCAGGAAATACAGAGAGAGCGTCACCCTGTAACCATGGCAACCATAACATCACAATATGAAACAGGAAAATACCGCCGAGTAATCCATTTATTTCAACAAAGTAACTGTATTCTAAATACCATCTTTTAAAATGATAACTGTAACAGAATAGAGTTACTCAGATTTTGTATTTTAAATACGTGACGGCGGCACATGTTTTCCGTTACTTCTTTTTTTTTTTGCAAAGCACAAAAGAAATAAACTGAATATTTATATTTGGATTAATATGCCCTTTTCTTTCACATTATAAAATAAACCAAGCACTGCACGGTTTACAAATATAAACTATTCAGGTTTTCTTTTCAAGCCAAATCTGTTACAAATGGCCAAAAAGGCTTGGAATCAGGGCCTATATTTTTACATGTTCTTTTATTATTATTAGTAGTAGTAGTAGTATTAATAATAATAATCTTTCAATATTTTTGAAATGACTTTTTAATCTTACTGACAAATATAAAGTTTAATTGAATCCTGGTTGTCTGCTACATATCCCTGCTATATATTTTTATTCATATCATTTAATGTGGCAGGAGTTTGATTTGTTCACATTAACCAGTTATAATTTTTTCATCTGAGGTTTGTATTCACTCTCTGAGTAACAACTCAA
Organism: Oreochromis mossambicus; assembly: GCA_922035795.1. NCBI lineage: Eukaryota > Metazoa > Chordata > Actinopteri > Cichliformes > Cichlidae > Oreochromis > Oreochromis mossambicus. Next base: position 692 of record CAKLIZ010000741.1, on the reverse strand, counting down.
GCTGATTTCTAACCCTGTGCTGAGTTTTCACTTTTTAAATCATTCTTCAATACATTCAAATCTGAACTTTCTTTTAGACTGGGTGTATTATTACATCTGGACCCAATGTACAACTCACTGACAGGAAATAACATTTGAAATATAATCATCCCTAACTCATCTGCTCCATGACACTGACACCTTTAACGGCAACACTTTCACTTCTTCACGAGTGCGAATATATGGAAACATCTTCTCAGTGAAAGTGCTTCTGAAGGTGTGTATGTGTGTGTTAGTATCAGGATCAGAGAACGACAGCTTTCCTCTGTTCCAGTTCAGATTCACTCTGATCCTCTGGAGCTTCGTCTTTACGGAGAGAGCAGTGGGTGGAGCTGATGGTGAATATGCTGAGTATTTACTTTCAAATAACTCTATTCTCCATAATTCAGACCATAACTCTTTCTTCCTCCCCATAGACTTCGTCAACACACCTAGGTCCCAATATGTACTGTCTCCAACCTCAACATCCCAGCTGTGAGTCCCTGAATAAAAGCCCTCAGAGCCCAGGACAGAGTAGAACCAATCAAACCTCTCTGGATTATCAGGAAGCTGCTGCCTCTCTCCTCCTCTCACACTGGTCATTTCTTCAGACAAGATGAGGTTTGAATTTGCAGTGTTTGGGTCCAGAATGAGAGGAGTGTAGGAGACCATGT
>CAKLIZ010000740.1:84315-97922 GCA_922035795.1 Oreochromis mossambicus | reverse complement strand
AAGCCAAAAGTAGAAACATTGATGTTGATGAAGTAGTTATAGGTATATTCAAACTTTACCTGCCCTGGTCTCAGGGCACCTGCTTCTGCTGTGCCATAACAGTTCTTTTAAACTCTGTCTTGTATTTTGGTGTTTTCTTTAATTTAATTTTGTTAGCTCGCTTCGTGTTCCCTCTCCTGTCCTAGTTGTACAAAGAATGCAGTCAGACTGTATTTTATCATGATATTTAGGTATTTTATTTATATTTTTAAATATATTTAAATAGCACAACAAAATGTAAATTGAGAATTTGCTTAAAATGCCCTTAAATGAAGGGTTCATATCTTTTGTGACGCACTTTGGGCACCTCTGGTTTTAAATGTGCTATACATGTAAAGTTGTATTGCATTGTATCTTTAGTGATGTGGAGTGTGCACATTTTTCCCCTTTATAAGTGAGTAATTGACCCATGAAATAAAACCTGTCAGCACTGCAACATTAATGTACACATATATACATACATATTATATTTGTGCTAAGCTTTAGTACTGAGGTACATTCTTGATTTGTATGGTTATAATGACCCAATAACCCCCCTGTAACCGTGGTTACTCGGTCACCATCACCTGTGTGTGAGAGGCCTGACGTGGCATCAAAGCAGCGTGCAGGATTTCATGTGCACAAATACAGTGCGATGTATTTGGGGGACCTTTGGCTGTCTGAATAACTTAGTTATGAATTTATTTTTCAGGTGAAATGTGAGATGTTTGTGTGGCTAAAGTGTGAATCTCTGACTCTAATTCAGGCATGCCCTGTCTCTGCAGCAGCAGCAGAGAGCTCCTTCTCCGCCTCCTTTTTGTCATGCCTTGTGTCTTCTTCATTTTTCTTCTTAGAAACACTTTCATGCCCTTTTTTGGAGTTATTTATCTCACCCAGGTCACCCTGCTTTGCAACTCAGCTGCTGGAGTCCTGCTAGTTTTTAAATGAAGTTTTTTGTTACTCCCACCGGATGGATACTGCCCTGTGATTGGCTCTTAAGATTAGGATATGTTGGTCAAACACTGACAGGAGTGTTTCAGATGTGACTGCCGGTGACGAACCGATACCTGAACAATCCTGTCATGAAATAAATGTTTTTATTTTTTTTCTGAACAATTAAAAAAAAAGTTTAAAAACAGACGAACGGATCACTTGACTGCAGGTAAGAGATACTTAAGACAGATGTATTTGATTTGATATAAAACAGTGATTTTACATGGTTTTACTCTGGTTTAGGTGTCCAAACACTGTTCTCTACTAAAATTGAATCAGACATTTTGGGGACACCAAAACAGCAAAGGTGAGTAGTGACCACACTAAAGTTTTATTCAAAAAAGTCTTAAATTCTATTTAAATATCTGAATTCTGACATTTTAAGAGTCTCACATCGAGCTTCAGGTGAGGAAAATTGTCCATGCAAATAAGGGTCAGCTGATGTTAAATTGCTCAGTGGAAGATGTTTTGGTAACAGCCGGTTAAATGTATTTGTGCTCCACAGCAAAAAGCTCTGGGTTTGAATCAGCTGTTGGCTGAGTGAGGGGTTTGTGGAGGTCCTGAGGAGCAATTTTAACCTTAAAGCTATATTTACATTTAAAAAGACCTCTTTTTCATGAGAAGACAGCTTTCTTCTTTCACTTTTTAACAAATCTTAGCATTGATTACTAGTCTTTTTTTACAAGTTTTTACTGTGTGGATGATAAATGAACCACTGATGGTGTATACAGAGTAGACCATGAGTGAAGAGAAGCTGCTGTGAGAAACAGCCTGTGTAGATGTCAATAACTCTGCTCTGTTATGAAACTCTGAGTGCAGATGGCTGGTCTCTGGTGGATCACTGTGACGATGGTCTTCTGTCTGTCTGCTGGAAGTTTGGCTGAGATAGACTTAAACCAGCTTGCAGGACTTGCAAAACAGATAATGACAAATATCAGAGAAGGGTAAGTCAGCATCATCTAAAGTCTCTAAAACTAAATATTTTATTATTATTTGTTTTCATGTGCAGTCAGGGCTGTTTGGTAAGCTTAGCTTTGTAATAAGGTGGTGAAATATGGTTACGTGCAGAGTTATTATAGTTAAAACTAAACTAAAAACTAGGACTAGATTTATTTTTTTAGAATATAACTGACATGATTTTGTGAATTTGGAAAATTGACTAAGATACAATCAAAATATAGAGGAAGCTTCTGTAATGATTTCCCTACATCCTCCATACAATAATAACTAAAAACAATGCTCTACAGATTTCTTTTTACAGTTTATCACCTTGTAATGATGTGTCTCTGTAATTATTGTTGCTCTGATAATTTATTTATCCTCTCAGTTCTTATTTCCTGCTGGTCTTTGTCTTTTTTTACTCTGCTTTCTCTTGTATGTAAAGTTCTACATAAACAAAGCTGAGATAAGAGAGCAGAGATATGGAGAGGACTACAGCTTCATCCAGTCTGGCTTTGTTTCTGGGGACGTTTAGCACCCTGCCTTTCAGGGCTGAAAATAATGTTATTATTATTATAATGATATATTTATATCTTAACTTTGTATCACTTAATTCTTGATTTACTGTTCTTTATGTGAAAAGAATTTCCCATAATATTGCTGTCAACAACAACAGTGTACATGTAATAACACACATCTGACATGTATGTTAGCCATCTTTACGAACTCATAAAGCCCTCTATACACAGTTTTAACGTGTGTGTGTGTGTGTGTGTGTGTGTGTGTGTGTGTGTGTGTGTGTGTGTGTGTGTGTGTATTCTCTTTTGTGACAGGTACAACATTGAAGGAATGTATGCTGTGGCTGTAAGTATTCCAAAGGATGGAAACCAAGTTTCCTATGACCTCACAAAGGTGATGCCAAACCAACAGACACAATGGAACGACGGCATACTCAGTACTCAGAGACTTGTGGTAGCCAAAATAAGACGCGTAACTCCTAGGCCACCGAGAAGTCCATATACTGAACATGCTGAGTGGCGTGTTCTGCAGAATCTACAGCTTTTCGGTAACCCTGGTGATTTGTTGGTCTTCTTCTCTCATGCCACTCCATGTTATGAAAGGTGTGCAAATCCAGATGGAAACTTCAGGATCACTGATGGGCTCAGACGTCTCTTTAGTCGACCTGTGTGGGGTGCAAAGGCCTTTGTGTTTAACACTTTATTCAAGCCACATGGGGGGAACATTAATTCAAACACGATACGTGCGGCCCTGACAAATATTAAGGAAGCCATTGGTCGCCATAACATATTTCGCTGTTACAAGCCTAATAATGGTGATTTCCATTGCATCAAATGCTTCAGTAGTGATCAGATTGACCCAAACTGTATCTCACAACAAGGAACATTTAAAATAAGTGAATAAACAAATGTTTTAGAAGCTGAAGTCTCTACTCGTTCACTTTCTTTCTCTAACATGGAATTTACTGTCTGAGTGATGACTCAGTCATTTAAGGTCCAGCTAGGTTTATATTTGTCTTATCGCTATTTTTATTGTCATTTTAAAGTAATGCAGCTCAGTTTAGAGGGAATCGCCCCAAAACCTCTGACGATAATCGTGCTGAAACTGATTTGACTGTAACAAATTTATATCGAATGGCTCGAATCGAATCAAATTTTACTGCTTAAACAAGCAGAGCCATGAATCACAGTGAACCTGGAGAGCACCATTCATGGGCTTTTTCATTCACTGTTCATGTTTATTTGAATCCCCGAGGATTAGAGCAAGCAACCAGAAACTAATTACATACATAAGAATCACCTTCAACATTACACATGATTAGTAAACATTATCAAATATAATTTGTTTTGTTAACAGTAGATTATTTACTAAAAGTTAATCACCCATCAGTTTACCATTTATTAGGAATAACTGCTGTGAAGTGTTACTTTTGAATGTGTTTGTTGGTGCTTTTATTTTGAATGTTTGCAGCTTCACTTTGAGTGACACCTGGAACTGAACCTGTAACGTCCATGTTAACTGGAGAGAAAGTTAATAGAAAACTGCAGTCTGTATTTACATCGTTTTAATGGAGAATAGATGATTTTACATCATTTGCGTCTTTAAAGCCTGATGAAATCTTCTCTGATTAAAGCTTTGCTCAGCAAACATTCACGTCTCAGTGTGTCAGTCAATTCAAACCAGCTTTAACCTTCACAGTGTCACTGAGCCTGTCTTTCTGCAGACTGCTCTTTAACAAGTATGATAACTTTCTTAGTGTCTTATTGTTCTGTTATATTTCTAATAACCACACGTATAGACAGATCATTTTTAAGCATCCAGTACACAACAATGATAGTAAAACCACAGCGTTGCTTCATCGTCCTCCACTTCTCATTTATCTTCTGAACTAAAAATCACCACCTGCAAATTCAGCTTCCTGATCAAACTTAATATGAATGTTCAAAATATGCAGCATCAGTAAAATCATAAAAGAAACATAAAAAACACCTGCAGTGGGTGTTCCTCTTTTTATTCATTAATTCATTCACTAATATTATTGTGCTGAAAGTTTATTTTAATTCACTAGTAAAGTGTTTTAGTTCATTGTGAAGATGCTGTAGTTGATTATTTCTATTTTCTTTGTGTACTTTACAAAATTTAATGTGAAACTAGAAAAATTTGCATTTCCTGCGAAAATGCAGTGTGGATGCTTTAAAGCTGAAGGTGTGTGGTGAAAATAGCTGAAGAAATCAAAGTCAGTGATTAACAATTTGTTGAATTTTAATTACGTTGCAGAACAACATCAAGTTAACAAAAATGTTAACTTAGGAGAAATGCAATAACTTAGAAGAAACATAACAATTCAGCAGAAATGTTGTAGTTTACCAGAAGCTACAACTTAGCAGAAATGAAATAATTTAGAATAACATAACTTAACATAACATAACATAATAAATAAAAGTAGTGTAACCTAGCAAAAATAATATAATTTAGTAGAAAATTAAAAACTTGGCAGAAATATTACAAGTTACCAGAACTGCTATAATTTTGCAGAAATGTAATAATTAGGCAAAACTGTCAACAGATAACAGCTGAAAAGGCTGAAGTAACCTCAAAGTTACTTGTTTATCTGTGAAAAATTACCAGAAACATTAGAAAAGGAAGAAAATCAGCCAGCAGATAAACTGATGTGGAACAAAACCAAGGGAAAATAACAGAGTTTACACAGCTGGTGAAATCTAAAAATGGCAAAAAAACAAAAACAAAAAAACAAACAAAAAAAAAACCCAAAACAAAACAAAACCCACACAAACAACATTTAGGTAATAAATGCACAAGATGCTGCGGTCAGAGATAAAAACACCCAAAAATAATGTTATTGAAATGCCAAAGAGTGACAGAAAGTTTAGAAAGTAGAAAACCAGTAGTAGAAAAGTAGAACATTCAAATATATTTAGAAACATATGATACAAAATATTTACTCAGTTGTTTCCAATGATTACAATAATGGCATACAGAAATAAAAATCCCATTTGGGACAAACAGAAAAATATTAATAGAAAATGCAAATCAAATGAATCTAACATTTATACAAACAATTGAAGCATCTGTTGGAATTGTGAACATATCCTTGTTTGCCATGTTTATGGTTATGGCCCTAAGATGCGCAGACACATGATAGGCTATTAACTGCAAAAATATACACATATATAAACAGCAAGTGAGAGAGAAAAATATATGCTCTGATTTGGAGCTTTGTGTAAATACCATTTGGCAAGGATAAACAACATGTTCCAATGCCACGTTAAAATTTTCATAAGCTTCATTTTTTCAGTTAGTTTACAGTTTCCTGATTTTATGATAAATATGGTACCAATCTACAAAATACTGTCGAAATGAAGTCCACATTTTGATATATTTGAGGTGTAGAGAGTCACACAGCTGAACAATCGATGTGCATATTTAAAGAAACAGGGATCAAATAAAGAACATTATTGTGGAATAAATTACAGTGAAAATAATCACTGCTTTGCGTTAAAGAGTGACTTATGATGAGGTATTAATTGGGTTAACTTTACCTCTAACAGCTTTTCACATAGTGCTGTGACCAGGATGAAATCCATCATAAAGTAACTGTAAACAGTAGAACCATTAGCATGAATGTTATGGTTCTACTCTGATCAAAACAAAAGTCAGCTGTGTGACCTGACATAAAATGATAAAGAGGAACATATATAAATTGATGTGACCTTTATGAACTTTTCAAAATGACTTTATATGTCTGACCCATTATCTATATATATTAGAGCAGATGTGGAATACCACTGTTAGACCTAGTCTATACTAATGTAGTTACTGACACCCCATACTAAGGCAGGATTCATACAAACACACATTATTTATTCTCTTAAACATTTTCTTTTTTCACATTTTGAGATTGTGTAATTTCTATAAAGAATATGTCTAATAGTGCAATAGATATAGTTATTTAAATGTCCATAATAATGACATGATCATTTTTGTACATCCTACAATTCAAGATTTAGAGCTGTGTGTTTGTATGAATTCAGCTTGCTATACTTATAGACTTAGATATATTAATCCACTATTTACCCAAACAAGTTACATTGTTTGGGTAAATAGATTGGGTTTGTCCTACAAAATAATTATTCAACAATAAAAAAAACCCCACAAAAAACATCTAGACATTAATCCAGAGTTCAGTTTCATATGTCTGATATTGTTTGTTAAATCTGGTGACACAAACACAGTCAAAAATTCATTGCTAGTGTGACATGTGGTCCTTTTTGCCTTTAACCAATGATATGCTGGTTACTTGGACCAGTTTAGTATTTGCTGTCACAGAGGAATGTTAACCATAAATCCAAAAGACAAAACTGAAAAAAATATGTTAATTGCGAACATGTTTTTGCTTAGTAAAAGGACTGAAATTACATGGAAACTGTCACCTTAAAGCCTCATTGTAAATGTCATCACAAACAGATCTTTTACACACAGTTAACAAAGCTCCACCACATCCGATCACTGCATATAAATCTAAAATTAAAAAAATAAAATAATAATAAAAAAATTAACACAAGGGAAGACTTTTGATTTAATAACTAAGCTTAAAATAAGTGTTACCTTTGAATATTTGTGGGAAAAATCTGATACTACCCCAAGAATTCAAAGCCACACTGGAAACGATGACAGGCTTGCAGCCCTCTGTCTTCCTGGAGTGAGGTGCCTGATCAGTAGCAGTGAGTTGACAGAAGTCGGTGTCTGTAAGAGTGGCCAAACACTGATACTGTCCACTTATGTAGAGTCTAAGAAGCTGGAATGCAGGCACACTGTACGAGCTTGTTCTAAAAAAATACAGAAAAAGGAACATTTTATTTGTGTTAAGGCCTAAAAACTAGAAATAAGTTATAAAATGGACAATGTTGAAATACCTTATAGGTGCTGCAGGCCACATAACCAGAATCCAGAGCAATCTCACACTCACATGATGGTGAGGAAAGACATGAGCTCTGCAATGAGGTTTGAATGTTTCAGTTGGGACACTGAAGAACTCAGGAGACAGCAGTACCTGCACAGAGAGACAGAGTAGAAAAAGCATAGATTTGTAATCCATAATGTGAATTAAAACTCAAAAAGTGTCAACAAGTATAATCATTTGAGTGTGGAATTCTTTATGCAATAAACAGGATTTAAATTAATTAAATGAATTAAAAGCAATGACATTTTTTTTTTTTATCAAAGATAAAGAATCATACCTCTCTCTGCTCTGAGGATCACTGAGCATCTCTGACAGGAAATACAGTTTCCTCAGTATGAGTCATCATTGATGGTCTCAGAGGTGTGTAGTGTGGCAGCATGATGATGGTCTCCAGATCAGGCAGGAGGTCAGGTGATGGGTGTGTCATCTTCTCCATTGAAGACACACTGGTATGGCAGTTCATAACACAGCAGTCTCCTTGTGGCATGTAGTTATCTGTGCAGTCCAGCACTGATGGATCAGGTTTGGCTCAGCAGTTCATGAAGATGGTGTTAAGATGTTGTTTTTTCAGCTGAGGATGGTGACGTTTGAAGGTTTTCCCACAAAGGAAACAGGACTGTGTGTGCCCTGTCTGAAAAAATACATCTACAAAACATAAAGTGCTTTTAACAACACCCACCCACCCTCCCCACCCACCCATCTCAGCCCACCCATCTCAGCCCACCCATCTCAGCCCCTAAGTGTGTATGTAATGCTGGTATGGGGTGTCAGTTACTAAATTTAATTAGTGAATCAGAAAGCAGGGGCTACACCTAAAGCCCCCACTTTCTGATGTCTTTGTTTATTAGCAGCTTTTTCCAGCTGCTCAGAGAATTCTGACTTGGCCTTTATCCACCCAAACCCAAACCCACCCGGATAAAGGCCAAGTCAGAAAATGGATGCAGAAACTTTCCATGTACTTCTAAATCAGATTTAATATATATTCTGTAAGCTGTAAAAATGTTTTTCTCTACATAATGTATCATTATAGACATCTCTGGTAGCCTAAAGATAGTTTAAAACTTTTAACATTTTTTTACCTGTAAAACATGATAAGCAAAAACTCATTCATTCCCAAAACGTTTGATTCTACAAAATCTACTATAATCAAGAAAATATAATTTTCTGTTATTATTCATGTGACCCATAATAAATACCTGCATTTATCTGGGATTTATTTATTTACTATTTCATATTTGAAAGCCCTTTGAGGGGAAGCTCTCGTTTGTTGAGATACATACATCAGAGTAAAAAAAGTATTAAAAAAGGAGATGACAATTAACATCCATGAAAAAATGCATTAGTAGATTTAGTCATAACATAAAGCAGATCTCCCGGCTCTGCATGAAGTACAGCCATGATTTGGTGAAATGATTAATAACATTGCAATAAGAAAGGATCTTCTTACAGACAAAGTAGGGAAGACAATATGAAGAAATATGATTTTTCAATGAAAAATCTTTTTCATGCTCTACAATCAGTAAACTCTGTAACAAACATGATCTGTAATTGTTTCAAAACTCACCAGACGACTTCATGATTGGCTGGAGGACAGGACACAAAACACAGGGTTGTGGTAACTGTAATATGTCCTCAGGACACCTGAATGTAGACTGTGCTGTGGCTGAGAAATAAAAATGAGGTCAAGCAGGGTGTTCTTGTCTGTAGTGGCAGAAGTGATCAGCTGTGAATACCCTCTCGACTGAAACTGCTCCAGAATCTGTTTTCTTCCACTCTGTAACTGGTTCTCATTAAAATCTCCACACACAATTATTGGGTGACAGTCCATTATTTCAAGTGAATCTAAAAGACTTACCAGGTTTTGCATGAATGGTGTCAAACTGTAGTCTGGAGGTCTGTACACAACAGCAATGAGCGCAGGGAATGGAGCCTGAACCTTTAACACTAAGAACTCAAGATCAGTGACATTATGCAGATACTGTTTTACCTGAACCTGAAAATGATTCCTCAAATACACAACAACTCCACCACCACTTCTGTTGGCCATGTGAGGAAAGTTTGTGTAGGACACATGTCTGTTGCGTTTGAACATGGTGTAGCCGTCCAAATGAAGACTGTCTGCAACAAAGGAGCCTTGGAGGTGAGACTCTGTGAGACACAAAACATCTGCTAAACACATTTCATGATGACTCTTGATGTCACTGATGTGAGATGGCAAACCCTCCGTATTGTGATGGATCAGTGTAAGAGTGTCAGGTCTGCTGGCTGTTTCTCTGAGCTGAAGAAGAGGCATCATTTCCTCAACGCTGGCTTGTCTCATGGTTTGGAGCGCTGCAGTTACCTCGGGATTGGCGTAAATCTTTTTCTCATCCAAGTCCTGCACATAGAGTCCACTGAGAGACGTCACCCTGCTGAGAGCAACATAAGCCATACCTGGTTCAAAAATGTTCTTCATTGAAACTACAGCTGTCTGTGTTGTAAGACCCTGGGTTTTGTGGATTGTGCAGGCAAATGCGAGCTTTACAGGAAACTGTCTGCGTACCGCTCCTTTAAACTTCAGACTCTCCTCTGCTCTCTCAATGTAAACCAGATCATCAGATGCTGCATTAGCACTGCGGGTGTTTCTTACAGACTGCCGGTTGTCCATTCTGAGCCCCAGTTTAATTATGTGTCCATCATTTTCAGATCTCACCACCTTTATCAGTATACCAAAAGCACCATTGACCAAACCGTTTAGTGTGTCCAAGTTTCTGGTCAGCATCACTCGAGCTCCTTCAGCGACATTCAGGGTGTCGGGTAAATCATTTCGCCCACCTGTAAATGGTCTGTCTCTTCGTGCCATTCTGCCTGTACATTTATCCTTCTGGAAATCGTCTGCAGTGATGATTATGATGTTTGAATGAAGCTTCTTGAGCGTATCTGTGTTGTGGGATTCAACACTCTTGTTGGTGGCATAAATGTGTAAGACCTCAGTTGGACATTCTTCTGGTGCAGTCACAGCCTGTGACAACAAATCTCTGTCGCACTGAGAAAGCTCATCTGTCTTTTCTTTGATTCTAATCCTGTTCAACATCTCTGCAAAGGCCACATCATCTTTCTGACGCATGATCTCGGTTAGAGTGATCATCTGAAAATGTTCCTGCCATAGGTCAATCTGTTCTGGATCATAAACACAGAGAGGCTTAGACTGTCGCACTGGTGGCAGCTGGTAAAAATCTCCAACAGCTAAAACTGACATTCCACCAAAAGGTCTCTGAGTGCCTTTGATTTGTTTCAGTCTTGCATCCACATAAGCAAAAAGGGGTTTTGAAACCATTGAAATCTCATCAATAACAATAATTTCAGCATTAATAAGCTCAGATCTGACTTCATCCAGTTGGTTACCAAGTCCTTGAATGGGTGGTTTCAGACTCCTGGGTAGTTTCAGTAGGGAATGTAACGTAGAGCCATTGATAGAAAAAGCTGCTGTCCCAGTAAATGAAGTCAGTAAAACAGTTGGATTTGATATGTCAGCTTCTTCTGCATTAGCAGGCAGTCTGCTCAGGATCTTTGATGCTTCAGAGTGAATACATTTAATCAGATGTGACTTTCCAGTTCCTGCACCACCGTTGATATAGAAGAAAAATGGATCTGGGTTCAAACCACAAACTCGCTGAATACACCAGTCTCTTATAGCATAGAACACGCAGGCCTGCTTCTGGTTCAGATTCTGATACATTACATGTACCACAGCTGGATCAACTGCAGGTTGTTCTCTGATGGCTCTGATCTCTGTTACAGCATCAGACTGACGACTGTAGTCGGGGACATTCTCCTGTTCGTTCTCATCATCAGAATGTCTCTCAGGAAGATTCTCATCACATTGCAACCTCACAACTTCAGATTCAGGAGCCAGATTACACCATTCATCGATCACAACATCCCTATTTTGTTCAAACTCTTCCAGTGCACTCTCAATATCCTCAGAGTTCTTCTCATACTTGTCTTTATTTCTCTTCACAACCCTTTTCACAGACTCACTGTGGTCTGAACATGGAAGTCGCACAAAACCTGAGTTGTAGAAGGACTGATAGGTTTGGAACCCTTGTGGTTTCAGTTCCTGCTCTGATCTGTGTGGAAGGTAAAGTCTCAACAGTCGACCATAATATTGCTCAGGATCTTTTTCCTGTGAGCTGTGGTAATATCTGATTATAGCTGGTTTATCATTCTTTCGCCTTTGTACAAATCCAAGCTGGTTTAGAAGAGGAAGCACATCTTTTCCTTCATTTGGACCACTCACCAACCGGCACAAGGCAGCAAAATCAGCCAGTGACATTTCCTCATATTCTGGTGTCTCAGGTCTGCATTTGTATTTATCACTCAAACTTGTCATCCAAATATTACAACTGTCGTGTGTTGTGGTTTCCAGGTAGCTCATCGGGCGACTCATTTTTACTGGGTTATCATCTGTTGGTACAAATACAACACTGCGGGAACATTTTTTCATTTTTAGGCCACAGACTCGAGTCACACACTCCTGTGCGCTGATTTCTCTCTTTTTTGAATAAGCCTGCATCACAGCTCTCATTTCATCACATTCATTGACCGTGTTCTTTGCAGAGTTATCAATAACTGTCTTCAGGTATTCAGAGAGGCCAGATTCTTTCTTCGTTATATATTTACAGAGGTATTCTATACATGAATAGGCATTCAATATTAACGAGACATCTAAATTAGAGTTCCAGGCTTCAAGCAGGTGTGGGTTGTAATTGTTGATCCAACAGTCCTTTGGGTCACGTTTCAGAATCAGCGCCGTTTTCTTGTTTATGTCTTGGAGGCATTGCTCATACTCATTCATTGTCAAGTTGCATCGTGACAGAATCTGCTCTATGGTGAGAGAAGCAGCTTCAGGTTCCTTCAGCAGGTTCAACAAAGGTCTGAGTTTGGCTTTTGCAGCTTCAGTGTCTGAATCCTCATCCTGTCTCACAATCATTGTTCTTGTGGATGGCGGTTTTGGAAACCCAAATCTACAACCAGAGTTTACACTCTTAAAGCATGTCTTTGTGTGGTTTTTGCTGTGCTTTTGTAGTTCAGCAACTTTTTTGTGCAGTTCAGGCTGTTTTTCTGGATCAGGAAGTTGAGCTGAGATGTATCTGTCCACAAAGTCACAGACAGTTTGGTCGTCATCCACATCTACTTCTACCTTTTCTCGAATCCACAGCAACATGTGTATATGCGGACTACCTCTGTGCTGGAACTCAACTCTGTAAAAGTAATCAATGATTTCACCAAGGGGCTGTGCAGGAGAAAAAAGCAAATCTCTGAACAAAGCCTCAACACGCTTATCAAACATTCGCATGGTGGTTACTGGATTTGATCTTAGAATTTCACACTTTTCTGACCAGTCCAGGGCTTCAAAATCAACCTCTTCACCTTGCTGTCTCTTTATTGCTTGAATCACTTCAGGCCATCTCATTTCAGCAGCAGAGAAAGTGACAAAGAACTGAGGTGTTCCTATTTGACGAACCATACTGAATAGATCTTTGGTGGTTTTCTGCCAGTAAGCTGGAGTTCCTCTGAGTGGCTGCATAAATCTGATTGCATCTTTATTTCTTACCAGCTTCTCTACTTCTGTCTTACTTTGTAACATTCCTGATGTGATTTTGCGTCCATCTTTGGTCATAGTTTTACCTTTCCTTAGCTGTATTGTCATGCTGGAATTAGCCAAGTGTATTTCAGTGACAAACTGTGAGAAAAACAGGTAATTTGTATCTTTAGCAAATCTTGCATCAATGTTGAAAAGCCTTGACTTGAAGTAAGCACTTGGTGTGAGTTTAAGACGTCTCTTTTCATCCAGTGTATTCTGACCAGTAGGAAACTGCACAGGAAATGCCATGGCTTCCAAATGAGGAGTTCTGAAGAAGCTAACAGGATTGTTTCTTTCTGCAGGTGCCACACAATATGTGTTATCAGTGAAAGAGAGAATCTCTTCTGAAATGTCTACAGGCTGCAGACAACTTTCTAGAGCAAAACCTCCATTGTTCAAATCACTTTCTGGTTCCTCTGGATTTTGTTCCTCTGGTTGTTCATCACAGGATTGCATATTAACATCTTGTTCACTTTCAGACTCACTTTCGCACAAAAGGGCATCTTTTTCATAGTTGTCAATTTCCATTAA
>CAKLIZ010000740.1:39709-54315 GCA_922035795.1 Oreochromis mossambicus | reverse complement strand
TTTACTCTACTGTGTACAGCGGCCTTGAGTGTTTTGAAAGGCGCTTTTAAATAAAATGTATTATTATTATTATTATTACTTTAGGTCAGTTTTTAGAAATAAAAATATCACAGTGGGTCATTAATGGTACTACATGGTTACTTGGTGATTAACAAAAAACAGACTGTTTTAAATCCAGAGGCTGGTGATTCAAACTATTTACTTAAATCTAAGAATGTGTCAAACTATGATAACTCAAAAGTTATCGAGGTAAACGTGTTTCAAGATTATTCAAATAGTTAAATATTTAGTCATTTATATTTGATACTAACCTAATAAGCCACATTTAAAGGAAAGTGTTTTGTTAGTGGTAATATCTTTTCTTATATCAGTTTCCCTTCTATGCTTTTCTACCTCTCTTCTCTCTATTTCATCATTAGTACCTTCTCCAGGTGTATAAAAACTGCTTTAACTTGACATAAACTGAGGTGTTAATTTGCTTGCGTGTCTTCCAGGTTTGCTTCACATTACCGATGACATTGAGGGTCACGCTGGTCCGTCTCGTGCCTCCAGCGTGGGCGGCCACACAGGTGAGCTCCCCTCCTCTGCCCAGGTCCAGCTTAGAGGTGTCGATCTCGAGCCGGGAGGTCTGGCTGAAGGTGCGGTCCCAGGCCTGCCTGTGGCCCGTTACGCTGAATGAATCCAGGGTCTTGGACTTCCCGTCGGCACCTTTAATCTCCCAGCTGAACTCCACGGGGAGGGGCGCAAAGCCGGACGCTTCACACTGGACGTTTATAGTCTGACCTGGGACAGCGAGGGGCAGGGGGGAGGGGTGGATGGAGAGGGATGGAGGTTCTGGGTGGAGAGAGGAGCAGAAAAACAAGATGAGGTTAAAAGTTACATCTGGAGTTTTTACAGAGCTGAGTGTTTATTTTAAACACATCTGCTTATTTCAGTGAGGCAAACACGTGCGTAATGCTCCAGAAATACATTTTCCTCACCTTCAATCTCAAGGTCCAGCGCCACCTGAGCGAGCAGGTGTGGCAGATACACCGTGCAGATGTACGTCCCAGAGTGAAGCACTTTAGCCTCCTGCAGGAGCAGGGATGCGTTTCCTTTCTCGTGCAAAGCCTCAAAGTCCAGCGTGGCTCCTTCTTCCTGCGTGTCGGCGAGGCGGTCAGTCTTCCCGTCGTAAGCCAGAATCAGCCGTCCACGGCCTCTGAACTGGTACCGCCACTCGACGGCGAATCCAGCCCCATACAGAGGAGAGGAAGGGTTAATCCAAAAGCCGCAGTCCAGCTGCACGGGCTCCCCGAGTCTGGACTTTACTGAGACCGTTTTAGTCGTCACGCTCAGGATCACTGAGGAAACAGAGTCAGACCAACACACATGAGATAATAAACTTTTATAATTGTTGGCCAATTAATTTATTAAACTGTGAACTCCGAGATAAAAATTTGTTGAGTTAAAATTAATTCATTACCACTGTGCTCTTTAGATCCTGTGGGGGCGCGGGTGATAGTAGAGATGCCCAGCTGTTCGTTGAGGCCCTGAAACGCAGATGAAAACCACTCAGCCTGCAGGTACACGGGGCTGAGGCCAGACTCTGTGAGCGAGGAAACCCAGTCCAGGCTGGAGGGCTGCGGCAGGAAGGGGTTGATCTCACACTGGGGCTTCGTCACGGAGCCTCTGGGAGGGTTAAGCGAGCGGTGGCAGAGGGTGCCAGCCGGGTCTGAGAAACAGGAGTCACAAAGGTCACGCTTATACAACATGTAAGAAGTTCTGAGACACTTAATCTGCTTATAAATAAAAGAAATTAAATTTGGTAGATGAACAGCAGCCTGATCTTAAGGAGCAGATGATGTAGAAACCAACACATATTAGATCTGCTTAAGAAGTAAAACTGAAATCAGTGTTGCTTAATAAAATATTAATTACAAGCTGAACTATTCAGATTTAAAGGTCTATAAAGATATTAAGTGAAAAATTTAACCCACATAGTAACACAGTTTGTGGTATTACAATTTTTACCTAATTTAATTTTTTCTTTTGCTTTTCATTTTGTATTTTTGGTATAGTTTGTGTACATGTTGCTCAGTTTTATGTATTCAAAGGCCCATATGGGACAGATATGGCAAATTATTTTATGCTGTAAATGTTGTGGAGGGTGGTTCATGTTACATACCTGCCCTGATACAAATATGGGACCGACACATTTGAAAATACATAACAAATAAACCTTAAAAGAGATGCTTTAGTCAATGATGGAATCCATAAAAATACGAGAAGAAAAATATAGAAACATGCAGGGATGCTGAGAATACATGTTTGGATTTATTATCTAAATTGTTATGTAATCATAATATTTAATAACACAAAGAGAAATGTTGATGGAGTCAAACTAACAGCCTAGGAAATACATGTTTTGTAGACTTAATGAACTAAATACACACTTTATGTGCAGTAACTTTTAACCACCAAGATATTTTAGTGACTAAAACGAGCAGCTGGGATGTTTTATAGAGGAAAATTTGGTCTATATGTTTATTACAAACTGCCAGACAAAAAAAGTCACCACCTGGACTTCACTAAGGAAACAGGTAAGAGCCTTCCCTGTACTAGAGGTTCGGCAACCCTGTGTGTCCACAAATATGAGGTCAGGTGATCACATGACTATTACTGAATGACTGTTTTTCCCATCAGTGGGATTTTTTATTGTTATTTATCGAAACAATGCCACAGGGAAGGAATGGAGCTATCATAGATGTTGAACTGTTAGTGTGACTGTTTCGGCCGTACCATTTCCTTTATTTTCGACAGATCATCTAAAATGTTCTCATGTAAATAATTATGATTTTCAATCATTTTTATGCAAAAATGACTCCTCTCTGTTAACTGAGCTATTTTCATTGTCATTGTTGGACGTTAGGTATCTGCCTCAGGCTTCAGCAGCGGTAAATCCTGCTACTCTGAATCTGTTAGAAATGCACCCAGAGAGGAGAGGAGAAGAAAAAGTGGATCTAAACTCTGATAAAATGTGACTTTTATCAAGCTGCAGAACTTATTTAACTAAGCTGGATTGTATTTTACTCATTCTACTGATTCTGTATTTAAATAATTTGACCACATCAACTTTAAATACACGCACAAAGGCCCACACAGGTGAATGTAAAACAGCAGAGAGCACACTGCACATTCACACTCTCCTACATACAAACAACATGGTTAAACATTCTCTTCTCTGTCCTCTTTAACTAACCGATCACAGAGTAGACTCTTTCTGGGTTGATGTCTTTAGGAGCGCGCTGGGATTGGTCATTCTGGCCGTCTGCTTCGGTTCTGATGTGAAGCAGGGATTTTTCTTGGGTCGTAGCTCCAGTTAAACCTCCTCCTCGTCCTGCCTTCTCCTGCACAAACCAGCACTCCAACACCGGACAGCTGCTGCTGCTGCAGGCTTCAGACAAAAGTTTAACAGGATACTAATGAATAGTAAAAACTCTGTAAATATCAGACCACATTATAATATGCCATTATGTTTCCCAATATCATCCAATCAGAAAATATTGTTGCGCAAACTGTTTTTTCAAACTCAACCAATAAATGAGGAATTATAGGAGTTATTATTGAAACAGAAAGTTAAAATAAGTGCAACATCTTTCATGATGCCCAGTTTAAAATGACAGTTAAAAGTAAAAGTAAAAGTCCAGTTCTCTGTGGCGACCCATAAATGTTGTAGTTAACTGTTTCCACCCCTTCAGTGTTTTGCTTTTGCTTTATGACTCTTTTATTTTTTATTCTACCTACTTCATAACTAATCCAGACCTTTTTGGCCACTTAAAATATCTCTATTGAACTGTGGTTATATTTGTTGCAGTTTCCATATATGATATTGGCCATATGTGATATACCTCTGAAAAACCAAAAGAACAAAAATGAGCTTGACTAGCTTACTTCAAGGTAAGCTAGTCAAGCTCATTTTTGTTCTTTTATTTAATGTCAATGACACTTTTGAATTGGATAAATAAACGATCACTTTGCGTTATGCAATATGACTGTGTATCATTCATGACGGATACAATTGACTATGTTTCACACAATAACTGCTTTCTACAGTCATTGGTTTCACATATTAAAGGCCAACAAGTCATTTATAGCAGTTTAAATACGGATGATCACTTTTTGGCAATTACCGGAAATCACTTTTGGGCAGACGATCACTTTTTGGGCAGGAAAATAGGCGTGCACCACTCGTTTCACGCAGAACTCCATGTTAAGGACGTAATAATTTTCGGTTATTTGCGTTAAATGTAATCATGCACCCATCTATAACATTCATTTACAAGTTTTAAGACGCATCTGGGCATTATTTTAAATTCGGCTTGCACAACGGTCATCAAATACGAACGTTACTATGTTTAGTTAGAGTTAAACTTGACCTTAAAGTCCGAGCTGTTTTGGACATTGTCAACCAGCTGTTTTGCAACTTTTGGATCTTACTGAACAGATAGAGGACTCGCATGCATATACAAATGACTTTCTTTCATGTACGGTTTATAATATTAGTAATACAGCATGCATAGATGTATTTCTGTCTGTCAGACCAGCAGAGCAACAATGAGCTCGACTAGCTTACCTTGAATAAAGCAGGTAACGGTGATCAGAGACAGTTTATAGATGGTAGATAATTCCGTCATGTTTATCCGTGTTTCCTCACAGACAGGTCCCCTCGTCTAGCTGCAACCAAACGGACTAAACAAGGTTTAGATGGCTGGTTTTCCCCTTCAAGTCCGAGCTCAAGTTTAGTTTCACTTTCACATACAGACGAGTCCGTCAGTTATCCAGGAAAAACACAAAAAAGAAAACAGGCCATATTTTTTATCACATGTCAACTTTTGACTGTCATAAGAGAAAGTCTACATGTGCAAAATTAAACTACGTAACTCACTAAACCTAAAAATAAAGCTTTTACAAGAGCTTAAAAGAATACGTCCAAAAATTTACATTGAGAAATATTGCCATCCCACCGCTACATGGCGCCATCTGCCAAACAATAACCCAACAGCACATGGCGGCGTAATGTGCACCCTTTATATAAAAATTTATCGGGCTCTGCAAAAAAAAACCCAAAACAGCTGAGCTTAATCATAGTTTTGATTCTCAGGCAGTTTTATGTGCAGCATGAACGCCTTAATCATGAAAAGCAGGAGGTTATAACTTGAAGGCATATGAGAGGCAGTAAGTCTGTGAGGGCAGAGGTCAGATGAGGACAAGAGAAACAGAAATGATAAAAAGTCTTACAATCATGCGGCCATTGTTCTAACTCATTGTTATCATTATTATTTCTGTTGTTGTTACCAGTTCCGCTCTGATATGGCTAAAATTTTAGGGATATTAATCACTGACAGTTTTATTTGTTTACCACTTCAGGAACGTTGCAGAACCAGGAAGTCAAGAAGCTTTAAAGTCCTGGCGCACTTTCATTAGATAACAGCCTATTCTTTGTTCTCATCACACCAGATTACGTGTCATAAACACAGCAGAGTAATCACGTGGTTTCCCAGAAGGAAGCACAGAGGGCTGTGCTTTTTGAATCTAGTGGTAGCGCTCTTACACTATGACTGATCAAGAATTACTGAGGCTTTCTACTGTAGCCTTAATTTATATAATTCATTTGTACAGTGATTTATTTGGAGATTGTTGAGCAGAAGGCTTGGTGGATTTGAGATGGAATGACCCCGGCACAAATTTGGCTAAGTGGGAATAGTCACTTCCTTTTCTTCATTTAATTTGTGAATGGCACTTTTGTCCCATCAGCTTTTTTATTAAAAATGGAAAGCAATTAATGTCTAAGTTATGGCCATAACATCTCATGATTGGGTTTATACTTTGCATATAAGCTGCAAAATTAAAACAAATAGCTATACAGACATCATCTTCTCTGAATATATTATGTTCTTATCTCCTTTTGAACAATCTCTGTTACCTGATTTTAAACAGCACTTTGGTGTACGCTGATTTGATTTTCTGTGATAAAAAAAATGAGAATCTCTGAGGATTTGTTCACCCTTTGGTTAGACATCTTTATTGTCATGACTGGATGCACTTCAAACATTACCATACGCATCACTTCTGACTACTTCCTAGTGTTTAGTCAAGTGCTTAAGTATATACAGTTTTCATCATTGCATTTTATGTTTTTGTCCATTTGCAACACTATATTTCAGAAATAAAGGCATTTCTTTTTGCTTCATCACATTTATTTGATCTGATTCTGATTTGAAAGCTTTGACTTTCCAAGAAACTTAAGCTTATCAAATATCACTGTTAGAAGGTAAATGGCCTGTATTTGTATAGCGCTTTACTAGTCCCTAAGGACCCCAAAGCGCTTTACACATTCAGTCATCCACCCATTCACACACTGGTGATGGCAAGCTACATTGTAGCCACAGCCACCTTGGGGCACACTGACAGAGGCCGGACACTGGCGCCACTGGGCCCTCTGACCACCACCAGTAGGCAACGGGTGAAGTGGTCAGACTACTCTGACCACCACCAGTAGGCAGTAGGGTGAAGTGTCTTGCCCAAGGACACAACTACCGAGACTGTCCAAGCCGGGGCTCGAACCGGCAACCTTCCGATTACAAGGCGAATTCCCAACTCTTGAGCCACGATCGCCTGAACGATCTGAATATGTGATACTTGAAAATACAGCAGTATCCTGGTGTGGACCTCCTCTGATGTTTTTTCCAGTATCCATAGTTGTTACTATTATACAATGGGATGCAAAAGTTTGGGCAACCTTGTTAATAGTTATTATTTTCCTGTATAAATCGTTGGTTGTTACAATAAAAAATGTCAGTTAAATATATCATATAGGAGACACACACACAGTGATATTTGAGAAGTGAAATGAAGTTTATTGGATTTACAGAAAGTGTGCAATAATTGTTTAAACAAAATTAGGCAGGTGCATAAATTTGGGCACCACAAAAAAAGAAATGAAATCAATATTTAGTAGATCTGCCTTTTGCAGAAATTACAGCCTCTGAACACTTCCTGTAGGTTCCAATGAGAGTCTGGATTGTGGTTGAAGGTATTTTGGACCATTCCTCTTTACAAAACATCTCTAGTTCAGTCAGGTTTGATGGCTTTCGAGCATGGACAGCTCTCTTTAACTCACACCACAGATTTTCAATAATATTCAGGTCTGGGGACTGAGATGGTCATTCCAGAACGTTGTACTTGTTGCTCTGCATGAATGCCTTAGTGGATTTTGAGCAGTGTTTCGGGTCGTTGTCTTGTTGAAAGATCCAGCCCCGGCGCAGCTTCAGCTTTGTCACTGATTCCTGGACATTGGTCTCCAGAATCTGCTGATACTGAGTGGAATCCATGTGTCCCTCAACTTTGACAAGATTCCCAGTCCCTGCACTGGCCACACAGCCCCACAGCATAATGGAACCACCACCATATTTTACTGTAGGTAGCAGGTGTTTTTCTTGGAATGCTGTGTTCTTTTTCCTCCACGCATAACACCCCTTGTTATGCCCAAATAACTCAATTTTAGTTTCATCAGTCCACAGCACCTTATTCCAGAATGAAGCTGGCTTGTCCAAATGTGCTTTAGCATACCTCAAGCGGCTCTGTTTGTGCTGTGGGCGGAGAAAAGGCTTCCTCTGCATCACTCTCGCATGCAGCATCTCCTTGTGTAAAGTGCGCCGAATGGTTGAACGATGCACAGTGACTCCATCTGCTGCAAGATGATGTTGTAGGTCTTTGGTGCTGGTCTGTGGGTTGACTCTGACTGTTCTCACCATTCGTCGCTTCTGTCTATCCGAGATTTTTCTTGGTCTGCCACTTCGAGCCTTAACTTGAACTGAGCCTGTGGTCTTCCATTTTCTCAATATGTTCCTAACTGTGGAAACAGACAGCTTAAATCTCTGAGACAGCTTCCTGTATCCTTCCCCTAAACCATGATGGTGAACAGTGTTTGTCTTCAGGTCATTTGAGAGTTGTTTTGAGACCCCCATGTTGCTACTCTTCAGAGAAAATTAAAAGAGGAGGGAAACTTACAATTGACCCCCTTATATACTCTTTCTCATTATTGGATTCACCTGTGTATGTAGGTCAGGGGTCACTGAGCTTACCAAGCCAAATTGAGTTCCAATAATTAGTTCTAAAGGTTTTGGAATCAATAAAATGACAACAGTGCCCAAATTTATGCACCTGCCTTAGTTTGTTTAAACAGTTATTGCACACTTTCTGTAAATCCAATAAACGTCATTTCACTTCTCAAATATCACTGTGTGTGTCTCCTATATGATATATTTAACTGACATTTTTTTTATTGTAACAACCAACGATTTACACAGGAAAATAATGACTATTAACAAGGTTGCCCAAACTTTTGCATCCCGTGTCAGTACAATCAAAAGACTGTTTTCTGTTTCTCTGTAGAGCTCTTTCAATGAACTAATACATTAATTTATTTGTGTCCATACAAGCTATAGCTTCCAATTATCTTCTATGAAACAGTACGGACCCTTATGTAAGTGACTCCTGGTTGATCTTGGCCTCACACAGAGTTCATTTCCATCTTTGTCTCGTTTTTCCCACTTTACTGTTGGTTCAGTTGGCTTCACTGGTACCGGAGCGTCCTCTTTCTTCAGCTCACCAAGCTAGTCATCAAGTTGATGAAACTCATCAATTAACTTTTGCTGATCAGTCACAATTTCCTGGATCATTAAAGGATTGGAGTCATTCATGGTGATGGACAGAAACAAACAAACAAACAAACAAACAAACAAACAAACAAACAAACAAACAAACAGAAATATCCACAAAAGAGGCAGAAACAGGGAGACATACAAATAAGGACAGCAGTAAGATCAGATAAAAAAACAGTCTGATGTGGCTCCTAAAAGTGCCTTTGGGAGTTTTTCAAAAGCAGATGTAGGAAGCATTAATAGACTGATCGATGAAGAACCTGTTGAGAAAAAAAAAAAGTATTCAGAATTATTCATCTTTGTTGCCACTCTGTGAGATATTTTCAGCACTGGCTGGCATAGACAGAGAAAGCGCCAGATAGATAGTATCTGGCAACACTGAGCCTTATTAAAATTACAAAGTGTCAACAACAGCAAACATGAGCACACACTGCTCTGTGACTATACCCTGGATGATTATATGTGATAAGCTTGAACTTGATTGGCTTACAGCAACTAATTTAGCTATGGACTTAAATGTTTCGCTAAATCAAATTCGCTGTTCCACGAAATCGCTGCCCTTCACTCTTAAAACTGCTAACAGCAAATTTGTGAGATGCCTAAAAAAAAAAAAATAGTGTTTCAGGTTTTTACGTACCTGTGGTACGACTGCATATGATGAAGCCAGTGATGCTGATTTATAATGGAAAAAAAAAACTTTATCAAAAAAATAGTGAGTCCGCATGTATTCTTTAACGAGCACGATACATCTTTTGCTTCACATTAAAGTTGTCTTTTTTGTTTTTTAAATACCTAAGAACGTGATTATCCAAAGCAGGTGGTAAAATGACTGCATGTATTTAGAGAAGTTGGACAAAATACGTTAAAGCTGGAGCCGAATGAATGAAAAGGTTAAAAAAAAATTAAATATGCCAACTATGAAAAGGATCGTAGCACAGGTCTACGTGGAGGTACGTGGAACTCTATAAATACAGCTAATGATTACATTTTTGATTTTTCTTTATAGATTTCAACTGGTATACATTCTAATACGTTATCAGTGGCTGTCATAATATTATCCTCCACTTTACATTTCAAAGTTTTGTCCACATAGAAGGCCACTCCTCCTCCACCTTTGTTTAACGATTTTTATGAATTAATAAACCTCCAGGTCAAAGTCCATTCCTTTATAACTATTAATCCAAGTTTCAGATAAGGAAATGACACTGAATGGATATGAAAACATGTTTAGATATTCCTTGATATGATACAATTTGCACATAGATATTTAAGGTTAAAGTGGATAATTGATCATTTACTCTCAGTTTTTATCCCCTGGTGTGCTGTTCAATTGTATGGTAGCAGCAGTCGATATTGATGGAAGAGAAGAAGTTGTTGTCTGGATCTATTTCATATTCTAAGTCCTGTGTATTGTGACCCATCTAGTTAAATGTTTTCAGTTCCAGTTAATAATATACTGCAATTGTTTGACTGATTCGGCGAATAAGGCCTAAACTTGCCTATGATGGACCATACCACTACATTAAAATTGCTGCTTAATACATCGTAAAGCTGTGTGTCAACCACAGAAAAAGGAAAGGAGGAGGCGGAGGAAGGAACTGTGACATACTTAAGGGCTCTAGACTAAAGAAGAAAAAAGGACATTACAAAGAATAACAATGTGTACAGTTGCTTTTTTTGTGTGTGAAAACAACTGAGGACTTTTTGTTCGTTACCAAAGGACAGAACTTTGGATTATGACGAAATTAAATTACGTACCTGACCTTTTTGTTTCTTCTTCTCATTTCTACATAAAATGAAAATAGAGAGGATTATATTTCTTTTTCTCAGCTACGCAGTGTCTGTGACTGGAGGTGCGAACCATCTTAACTGTACTTCACAGTTAGAGCGTGACTGAAGATTGAAGATTAGAAAACCGGTGAAAAACAGCCAACTGTTAGGTTGTATATTTAGATCAAGCCTTACTGCTGTCAAACCAGCGTCCAGTTTGAGAAGTGCGGTCTAGTGTTTCATATCGAAAGGCAGTACTTCAACAGTACTGTATATTTATGTTGTATTTAGAGCTTATTTTACAAATAGATGTTGTTTAATTTGACATATCTAATCACTGATAAATCAGTTGGGGCCCACTTTTACTTTTACCGTGAAGTTACGTATGGATGACATACGTTGAATATCAAACAAATAGAGGTAACATCGTTGTATTAGCAGGGGGATGATTTTTACGAAAATCTAAAGAACTGGGATTTTAATTTCGTAGAATTATGATAAATATTTTTAAACATATAGATGTTAATAATAACTGTATATCTGACCTCTGAAGTCCAAAGGTTCATTCAGGCTGACTGTCCAGTTAAGAGATCAGTTACATAGAGACATACATACATACTACATAGGCTACACATTACACTAAGACAATATTCTGAACATAAAGATCAACATAAAGGCCAGAATTTATTTAAAAATCCATAGTGAGAAAAATACAAATGACTCATATTTTAAGAAGTATATAGTTATTTGCCTTTAAAGATGTGTTTCTGATTGCATAAAATGTAGGTAAAAAAATAAGAAAAATTCAGAATTTCTAACCGTTTAATTTAGGAATTTGAATAAATGTAAATGATACTGCTTTATGTGAAAAACTACCAGCTTCGGTGGTTCTTCAAATGTTACTGATATTTGGTCTACATCAAAGATTCACACTGAGCAGGTTTTAAGTTGGGCATTTGTTTAAATTTAGGTTACAGATTGTGCTATTTAGAAAAATGTGTTGCATACAGCTCAGACTTTTATAACTGAATGTTAAGTACTGTTTGTTTTTTTTAGTAATTTTACTGATAACTAGTGTAACTCAAGATCAAAAATGTTTTTATAAATAAGTTTTAATTAAATAATAAACTTTTTCAGCATTATATACTTTATTAGAGTAACTGATTATCTACTATGTACTGCTGATGTAAAAACATTATTTAAACTTAATTAAAAAAAATATTTTAAATATATATAATTAAAAATATATAAATATATAATATATTAACTGTTTTGCAGTGACTCACTCTCTGCAGTATTTTTACACTGGATTATATGGGGTGCCAAACTTCCCAGAGTTTGTGGTTGTTGGGATGGTTGATGACATTCAGATGATGCACTATGACAGCGACACCAGCAGAGCTGTGCCCAAACAGGACTGGATGAATAAAGTCACAGATGCACAGTACTGGGACACTGAGACTGAAGGGTTCAATAATACCCAGCAGTTGTTCAGAGAAGACATTAAAATTGCACAGTGGTGCTTCAGCCAAACTGGAGGTTTGTGTATGATTAATCTTTTTCATATTCCTTGTTATCCTCACCCAATTTGTATCCATTACCACGGTTTTATTTATTTACCAGAAGATATAACACACATGTTGAGTCTGAGCCCATCAGACACAAATCCTGTTTCTCATTCACAAGTCATAAGCTCAATAAAACAAATCTTGATGTGACTGGAACCTTTTAAAAGGTTGTATTACTTTGTTTGAAACTACTCTTGCATCTTTTTCTTAATTTGTGATCATGTATATTCTATCATTTTATAATGTGGCTGTCTATCTCAATCTGACTCTGACACATTAATAAATAGAGACATGTTACCTCTATTGTCTCATTGTCTGTCTCACATGATGGTTTCCTGACTCTGCATCTTTCTTTCTCAGGTGTCCACATAGTCCAGCTCTTTTATGGCTGTGAATGGGATGATGAAATTGACAGCATTAGAGGATATCATCAGTACGGCTATGATGGAGAAGATTTCATAGCATTTGATCTGAAGACAGAGACATGGATCGCTCCAAATAAACAGGCTGTCTTCACAAAGCTTCAGTGGGATCGTGATGCTGATGGGAATACAGAGATAAAAATCTACTTAACTCAGGAGTGTGTTGACTGGCTGAAGAAATATGTGAACTACGGTCGCTGTTCTCTTATGACAACAGGTAGAATAATCCAATTTTGTTCCATGGCAGTACATGTCCAAAATCTGTGGAAAAAATATTTTGTTAATTTACAAATTTTAGGACACAGACATAAATAAAACAAAGTTTTAACCAACCAGATCAGTGTCCTGGAAATTTAAATTAATTAATTAAATTAAAAGTGTTCCTTCAACAGAAGGAAGAAAAGAAAACCATCATTCTTCATTCAGCTTTCATGTTCAGCCACTTTTATATAAATAGTGTGCAGTTTTGGTTTTATGGTGTTGGTGTTGCAGAGTATCTTCTTTAATGAAAATTTGAGCAGTGTCAGAAATTAAAGATATAAATAGAAAATAGAAATAGCTTTTTAGCTGTATGTCCTATTAACACTAGTGAGTTTTATTATGAAGATAAAAAGCTGAAGTGTCAAAGAAAACTTTTATCTGTTTTTTTTAAAAATCAATTTTGGACACTAATTTTTTTTAACACTGTTGTCATGATGTAAAAATGAAAAACAAAAAAGCAATTAAAAAAATCTGATTATTGGCACCTTGCCTTGATCATTTTTGTGGTATATTATGAAGAAGGAAAAGTGTGATTATTTTACAGATTTTATTTTATTATTATTTTCTGGTTTTAGAAAAAAAACTGTTTTAAAATTAAGAAAGTATTTTTACGGTAACTAATTTTAGTTACCGTATTATAGTTGATCTTTGAAATCAACTATCTTTGAAATATGTTCCTGCTACAGATATATAAATAGTAGTAATAATAATAAAAAAAGACAAGCAGTAACATTTTGCTGTCTTTCCAGATCCTGCCTCAGTGTCTGTCTTGCAGAAGACATCATCCTCTCCAGTCAGATGCCACACTACAGGTTTCTATCCTAACAGAGCCGAAATACTCTGGAGGAAAGATGGAGTGGAGCTTCTTGAAGGTGTGAACAAAGGAGAGATCCTCCCTAACAATGATGGGACCTTCCAGATGAGTGCTGATCTGGATCTTTCAGCCATTGTATCTGATGACTGGAAGAGGTACGACTGTGTATTTCAGCTCTCTGATGTGACTGAGGACATTGTCACCAAACTGGACAAAGCAGTGATCAAGAC
The DNA here is from genome assembly GCA_922035795.1 of Oreochromis mossambicus. Taxonomy (NCBI): domain Eukaryota; kingdom Metazoa; phylum Chordata; class Actinopteri; order Cichliformes; family Cichlidae; genus Oreochromis; species Oreochromis mossambicus. The sequence goes on along the minus strand of CAKLIZ010000740.1, from coordinate 40,548 downwards.
CAATGAAGTTCCAGTAGGTAAGACTGGAATCAGAAAAGATGAAGATAGAAACACATTTATTTTACTGTAATAGTACTGCAGTTAATGTATTCTTTTGATCCTGGGATCATCATCATCAAGCCCTGTGGGAGTGTCCCCCAAGAGAGCCATGGACCCCCTATTGATCAACCAAGGTTTCAGGTGAACCCATTGTGAAACCTAGCCCCACCCTATCATGCAATTTCCTGAGGTTAAATGGCCCAGGATGTGAGTGGGTGTTAAGGCATCTGGGAAGGGATCTCAAAACTGGATTATAGATGGCAGACAGTTGATGTCGTAAACCACCGCCTCTGTTCAAAGATGGTTGTTCACAGTGGGCATAGATGGCTTCTTTCACTCCTCTTTCAAACCATCTGTCATCTTTCTGCTACATAAGGGATGACAGTATTGTTCCGTTTGTCCTTCTGATTCTCCCTAGTTGGTGTCTGACCCTATTTTCTGTGCATCTTTGCTGATTTGATGAAAGGCCAATTAGGATAACCACATGTTTTAAGAGCTTTCTTTACAAGTGTGTGTTCCTTCTTCTTCCCTTGCACAAGGGAAGAAATATATACCAGTCCAGCTGTAAGAGCAGGTCGGAAGAGATAGTTTATCAAAGGTGCCATGATGAGGCTTTATATTTTTCTTTTTTTCCTGGATCTACTGGAAGTAAACCGGACAGTGGGAGGTGAGTTAAATATAGATGTCAGTCAAAGGTTTTAAAAAACCATTTTCAATGCAGGCTACATATTGTATACAATGTGTACATCTCTCTCTCTCTCTCTCTCTTTCTATATATATATATATATATATATATATAT
>CAKLIZ010000740.1:0-36394 GCA_922035795.1 Oreochromis mossambicus | reverse complement strand
TCAGAGCTTGTTCTTGTGCTGCCATGATTAGTGCCTCTGTGCTGTCTTTCAGTCCAGCTTTGTCCAGCCACTGGTAGGATTTCTGGATATCAGCCACCTCCTCTATCTGCCGGTGGTACATACCGTGCAGGGGCCTGTCCTTCCATGATGGTTCCTCGTCTCCCTCCTCTTTCTTGGGTTTCTGCTGCCTGAGGTATTCACAGAGCACGCTGTCAGTTGGGGCCATCTTCGTGATGTATTCGCGGATGTTTCTTGTCTCATCCTGGACTGTGGTGCTGACACTCACCAGTCCCCGGCCTCCTTCCTTCCGCTTAGCGTACAGCCTCAGGATGCTGGACTTTATGTCAGTGGCTTCTGTCTCCTCCTTTGGCCAGCCTATTACCCCAGCAGGGTACCTGATCACGGGCAGGGCGTAGGTGTTGATGGCCCGGATGTTGTTCTTACCGTTCAGCTGACTCCTCAGGACTTGCCTGACCCTCTGCAGGTACTTGGTGGTTGCAGCTTTCCTAGCGGCCTCTTCATGGTTCCCATTCGCCTGCGGGATCACCAGGTACTGTCCTCTATGTCTGCAATGTTGCCTTCTGGTAGTTCAATCCCCTCAGTTCTGACTACCTTCCCTCTCTTTGTTACCATCCGACTACACTTCTCCAGTCCGAACGACATTCCAATGTCATTGCTGTATATTCTGGTAGTGTGTATCAGTGAATCGATGTCTCGTTCACTCTTGGCATACAGCTTGATGTCATCCATGTACAGGAGGTGGCTGACAACCGCTCCGTTCCGTAGTCGGTATCCGTAGCCAGTCTTGTTAATGATCTCACTGAGGGGGTTCAGGCCTATGCAGAACAGCAGTGGGGACAGAGCATCTCCTTGGTAGATCCTGCACTTGATGGTGACTTGTGCTATGGGCTTGGAGTTGGCCTCTAGTGTTGTACGCCACATCCCCATTGAGTTCCTGATGAAGGCTCTTAGGGTCCTGTTGATCTTGTACAATTCTAGGCATTCCAGTATCCAGCTGTGGGGCATTGAGTCATAGGCCTTCTTGTAATCAATCCAGGCAGTGCACATGTTGGTCAGTCTGTTCTGTCTACCAGTAGCTGGTGTTTTGTGCCTCTGGTATTCTTGCCAATCCCTTTCTGTGCCCCGCTCATGTATTGACCCATGTGCCTGTTCATCTTAGCCGATATGATGCCTGACAGGAGCTTCCATGTAGTACTGAGGCAGGTTATTGGTCGGTAGTTGGATGGGACCGGTCCCTTCTTGGAGTCCTTGGGGATCAGGACCGTCCGACCTTCGGTTAGCCATTCCGGGTGGCTCTCGTTAACCAGCAGCTGGTTCATTTGTGCTGCCAGACGCTCGTGGAGTGCAGTCAGCTTCTTCAGGCGTGAACCATGTCGGGGCCTGGTGCTGTCCAACTCTTGCCGTTATGGGTTGCGTCTTTTCCCATATGCTCTTCCAGTATTGCTCCGTCTCCAGCCTTGGTGGTGTTGTTCTCTTACTGTTCCCTTGCCACTGAGCGTACACCTTTGCTGGTTGTGTGGAGAACAGCTGGTTTATTCTCCTGGACAGCTTGCTGTATTTCTTATGCACCTTCTTTGTCGCACCTTTCTGCCCTCTAGCCTCCTTCTCCATGGAGGGTACTGCTCCTTGTGACTGTAGATCAGCTTGTTAGTCCATAGTGCTGCATTAACATCATCTAGCATTAACATCATCTAGCAGGCCTTCTGAGGGTACTTCATGTAATCTTGGTCCAGGTTTCAAGCTTGGCCATGATCCTATCTTTCAGGTCAGTTCCTCTCGCACTCACTTGGAACACTGAGCTACTAGTTGTTTCGCCGTCATTTTGGATGTTGGGTATCGAAGAATCCATAGGTCCCTCATCCTATTCATGTAACCCCTTCCGCCAGGGTTACTTGCGTAGTAGCATTCCAACAACGCCCTGTTTTCGTCTCTTGCCCACCGATGCCTTCTTGTTCCAGTAGCCCACTTCTCTATACACTTTAGGACTCAGGATAAAGGAATCAATAACAGTTTGATGATTTAAAGTCTCACACACAACCCATCGAAAGGGGAGGGGGGCGGCTGCTTCCAAATAGAGCACATTTCATTCATAATGATGTAAATCCAAGCCCATTATGTATTCATGATTTGAATCCTGGGTTGTGTGAAATCCCAGAAATAAACCCTAGACAAAGTGAATCTGTGAACTAAGGTGTAGGTCTATTAGGTTATGTTGTGGTGATCCTCGAGTTGGGGGATGAGTGTTCTGGAGTGCAAAATTAAAACCAAACTCGCAGAGGGAGTGATCGCCCAGGGCTCCAAACAGGCTAGGACCGCCACTGTTACAAAATGACACTTGATATCAATATGCTTACACCTCTGTCTGTTAACAGGATTCTTTGCCAATGCTATAGTTCCTTGCCTGTCCTCAAAAATCTTTGGTGGTCCCTTTTGCTCATTCATGCTTTGCAAAAGTTGTGTCAAATACAAACATTCTTGTGTTGTTCCTGCCAAAGCTATGTACTCTGCCTTACAAGTTGATAAGGAAACAGTTGGCTGCTTTTTTTGTTCACCATGAGTGGAGTAACCTGTAGTACTCCTCCTATCAGTTACATCTGCAGCACAATCTGGGTCATTCTGAGCTTGTACTCTCAGATCTTTGAAACTTTTCCTGTAGCACCATTGTTGTTCAGTTGGTTCTTTCAAGTGCTGTGATAGCTTACTTACAATGAAACTCAAATCTAGTCGTGTGCAAGCGGTCAAGTAAATATATTTAGCCCTATAGGGCTACATAAAGCCTCTCTGTACATCCTGACATTCTTCATTTTCTCAGCATCATCATGGTAGTTCAACCTTTGTTCACAAGGAATTGATCTTGTTTTGCAGTCTTGCTTTCGAAATCCTTGCAGTATCTTTTCTACATATCTCTCTTGTGACATTTTCCCACAGTCCTGGGTTTCCTCGAAATCATTCTCTCTGTGTTTCTGGCCTCCTCCGAGGCTGTGCGAGCTTCATCATTCCATTGCCTCCTCCTGCAGGTTGACTCTTGATGCATGTTGCTTCTACAATCACTGTACCACTGATTGTGGGCAGAACTTTGTGCCATCAGAAACTGAATTTGAATAAGTTAAATTCAAATTTGAATAGCTCAGATTGAATCTGAATTGCTCAACTTGAATAAAAGTTTCTAAAACTGAATTTGAATTAGCCTAATTTGAAATTCAGTGTATTGGTTTGAAAATGATGCTGTGTAAGACATAAATAAAGCTTAAATACAAAGGTTTGGACATTCTTTTGCATGTTTCCCCAACTGTAGGGGTCTCTGCAAGCATACAGGGCTCTGAGAGGGTACAAGATGACAACTTTGGAATTCTACTAGAAACAGTCGATCATATTTGTTTGTCAAAGCTGAATCCAGGGCAAACTAAGCGAAATTAGTGGTTTTAGCTAACAGCTACAATAAGCATAACAGTTACTGTTAGGCTATCATTTGTTAACATGACACTTTTTCTTATACAGGCAATACATTTATTACCAACCTGAGAGTTCATCTGCTGGTCATTTGACATGACAAATGACTTTTGAATACTTCATCTGTGCCCCACTCCAGCTCAAGATGCTGTAGGTGTTGCTCAGTAATACCGGGTCCACAGGTACAACGTAGCTCTATTAAACAGCACTTGATTACTCTGCTGCTTTCACAAAGGACCTGGTTGTATGACCCCAAAAACTGACTTTAAGAACTGAAATTGAATTGTAGAATTGAAATTGAATGGTGAGAAGTCAAATTATATTAATACATTTTCGAAATATAAAATTGAGTTTCAATTTAGTGATGATCATTTTCAAACCAATGCATTAAATTTCAAATTAGGCTAAATTAAAATTTAGTTTTAGAAGCTTTTATTCAAGTTGAGCAATTCAGATGCAATCTGAGCAATTCAAATTTAACTTATTTAAATTCAGTTTCTGATGGCACAAGTTCTGGCCATAGTTTGTAGCAGCATGCGCTGTGTTTGTGTCCTCGCCGGCCACACTTAAAACAGACCATGTCTGCCATGTCTCTCTGATAATAAGGCTAATAATTCTTAGTTTACCTTTTCCCGCATAATAGTCTCTTAATATTATCAGTGCATCGCTTCCATCATCGGCAGGTTCTGACATCACAAGTGATAAACTCTTATCATCCAGGAACTGTATTAACTCTGCATAGGTCTGGGCATTGTTATCTTCATCGTCCATGTCTTCGTCATTACTCTTTACTATTGTGTCTTTTAGACCTTGTAGTCTTAGATCGCCTAACATTTTGTCTCCCAGAGTTCATAATTGAAGTGGTGAGACTACACGCGTCTAGAGCAGGAGTCACAAGTTCGATTCCTACCTGGGGTATCTGTATCCAGTAAGGGGCCTGGCTAGACCCCCCCATGCTAAAAACCAAGCCCTGAGATGGCGCGGCCACATCTGCAGCATGTCCGCTCAGACACAAGCATTTCACTGCACGCTGTACTCTGTATGATTGTGTATGTGACAAATAAAGGTTGTTTTGTAATTCTTCTCATCTCTGTCAAAAATTAGCCTCACCCATCAGCCACTGGGTTCCCCTGCATGCTTACTCATGGTGCTGCTAACTTAGCATGCTAGTCATCAGAATCAGAAAGGGTTTTTCATGCCAAATGTTTAGCAGCTTTACAACATTAGGTAATTTCTGTGGTACTTTGTGTGAGACATACGATAAGACAAACTTAAATAAAAATAAAACGTGCTAAGCAGATTGATATATACATGAATGCAGGTGATGATCAGTGTAAAAATGGAACAGGTGCAGAAAACACAATACAGGGTCATGTGTTTGAATCAGAGCAAGTGGTGGGAACAGTCTTATGATTATTGTTCATGAGTCCAACAGCAAAGGGGAAGAAACTGTTCTTATGGCGAGAAGTTCTGGTCCGAATGGACAGCAGCCTCCTGCCTGAGGGGAGCAGGTCAAACATACTATACTTTGTGACTTTTCTGGTGGCAAACTCTTCCCTGCAGGGGCGGATCTAGAGAAATTTTCTTAGGGTGGCATGAGGGTGGCAAAGAAATCAAATGGGGTGGCAAAATCAAAGCCTTTTTTTTCCCAAACACATATGCAGGTGGTTACATATGGTTAAAATGATTCAAATGCAGTAAGTATACACGTTTTTCATATAAATATAGTCTATAACTTAATTATTGTCTGTAGCCCACATAATTACACACTTTAGTTACATAAAACAGTTTTGATGTTATGTACTGTATAGCCTGTATAATAAATAAATATGTAGCCCAATAAGTATAAAACCCAGAAAGGTACACAACATGGGGCGGTTCATTTACAAACACAAGTCTAAGTTTCACACTGTTTTTTGTTAGAAATCAATCACAAAATGTCAGAAATCTGCACTGTCATGAACAAAAATTTAAACCTAATTTTTCATGATTTGTTGGATTAACCCACTGAGGTCTGAAATACAACCGGCCATTTTTGACTCCTTTTGAGTTTACGTTTGTATTTCACCCTCAAATTGTTTCATTTTATTTTTTTCCTCTTGCCTTGTTTGGGATCATTCTTTTCAGCTCAACTGAATTTAGTTGTTTTTTTCACTGACATACTGCATTAGTATTACTGATCTGAAATCACACAAAGAACTTAAAATCCTAGTAGTATTTTTTTACTATAAAAAAAACCCACAGGCATGTTGAGTAAATTTTTTTAACTTGAAATGCAAATATAAATTGTACATTTTGTAAACATATACAACTATTTATCTAAAAATGCAGCCAATGCACCTGCCGTTTCTTTCATTTTGTACAACCATTTAAAAATATTACTAAAACTAAAATGAGAGAACAATCAGGTGTCGCAATAAGATGCCCCACAAATGATGTGTGCCAGTAAAAAAAAGACAGAGGAGAACAGCACAGGGATAAACCTGCAGGCCTGACAACAGCAGGTGTATCACTCCACTGGTTTTCTGCTTAGTGACAGTGTTTACGTTACAAATGTGCCTTAGTGACATTCATTAGTGCCCTCACTGACACACAAAACAAAACGACTACACAACAGAACAACTACACAAGACAACACAACACACTAACTGTACACTCCACACTAAACGTCACAAATCTCCCACATCTAAAAACTCTCTCGCTCTCTCTCTCTCTCTCACTCGCTCGCTCTGTCTCGCTGCCGTTACCGTCACTCTAAAAACTCTCCCCTCTCCCTAAACAACCAAATCCCACGTGTTGACTTTTTTAAAAATTGGTTGACATGGTACATTTTTACACCGATAGGAAAGCGGTGGCTTCTTTTCCTTTCTTTACTGTTTTCGCGCTGTCCTTAGAAAACGCTTAAAATACACACACACACACACACACACATAAAAAACGTGACGACAGTATTTAGAAAAAAGCATGGCTTATATATATTATCATAACTCTGGATTTACTGGCCTGTAATTAAAATTTAAAAACTTTGAAGTCCGAACTTTCAATGTGGGCTGAAATAGAGACTCAGCGTGGCTGCAGCTTGTTAGTCATGTGATTTGCAGGTGCAGCGTGTCCGTGGACCACAGAGGGTTAATAACACTCACCTTCCTTCCATTTCCACAGTATAACATCCAACCACCTGTGTAAAATCCGAAATTCCCATGGTGTTGTTCAAAATGTGCTCTGGCACAATTCATAAACATCGCTTGCTACTGATAACAAGAAAAAAGCCGGACCTGCTATGGGCTGAACCATTTGTTAATGGTAGAGGGGGGGAACACTATGCAATATATTCAGTTTTAGCATTTATATTCACTGTTGACTGTAACTACGCTCAAACTGTTAATGCTATCTTATTTTAATAAACAACACTGTCATATGCAAAACTGGGGTGGCACTTGGGGTGGCAAGGGATCATTTTAGGGTGGCAGTTGCCACCCCATGCCACCCTTCTAGATCCGCCCCTGCTTCCCTGGAGTAACTTCAGTATTTTGCTGGGCCTATAACCTGTTAGCAGTGACATGTCTTGCAGCAGATTTTGCATGAGTACTGAATATACTTATTATATTGATGGAGGAATAAATATGGGGCATCAGATTTTCCTGGAGTTTTTTTTTTTAACCTGTTACACCCCAAAGGGTTTTCTGAGCTTCCTGGTCAAAAATAAAATGCCCAGAGTATTTCTCTGCAATTACAAACTCTGTATACACAATGATATACACAGAGTTTGGTATCAAAATAAAGCTAACACTTATGAGATTTTGTCAGAGGTGTAAATATTGCAGCAGATATTACTGTGTAAAAGTTACTGAGACTGGAACATGGAAAAAGTAAGTAGATTTTTTTCCTCACCTAATTTATTTATTTATTTATTAGCATATAACCCTTTTAAAAATATGCTTCAGTTCACATTTTATTCCAGAAATTCAGTAAACAACATATAAACATCATCTGTGCAAAGATTTATGTTTTCTAAAGTGAAGCAGTGACCATTTACATTCAGTAAAGGACTAGATGTTACAATCCCTGACAATGCATTGCTTTCAATGGAGAAAATCTTGAGGGATGGCTGTTATGAGGAAAAGCAGCCCAGAAACTTTACCAGCAGCACACATCTTTGTGTGCCTCAACTTTCGTTCTTTTACCCAGGCTAACATGCCATTTTCCCTGGGTAGGTTTAGGGATTAGAGATCTGATCTAAATTGTGAAAATTTGGGACACATCATCAGTAGTGGACCTTGGATTCATCAGGTGTTTCGGCCATTATCACTAGACACCCTCATCCAATGAGGCCCTGCCAGGGTTGATTAGGCCCCGGAGTGTGTCACTGGTTTATGTTAAAATTGTTTATCTCTTCTTCTTTCTACTGTTTAATTTTCTACAGTTTATTCTATCTATTCACTGCAACTGAGAAATACTTACCTCTTTAGCATTTATGGAGCCTCATTTCTTCAAAGGGACAGAAAAGGTGACAGAGAGGAGTAAGACAAGTAAGTAAGATAAGATAGGAGAGAGCAGAGAGGAGAACCGGAAGGGGGGCGCCCGATCTGGCTTCCCACACCTCCCCGCCGGATCGGGCTGTACGCTCTACCTCCCCACTGCCTCAGAGAAGGGAAGAAGAGCAGAGGGGAGAGGAGCGGAACATTTTTCATTCTTCTTTTTAGTTTTACTACCATGAGGTTAACTGCACAGTCCCCAGGAGGCCCCGAGACAGCTGTAGCAGTCAACCAGCAAAACGTCTAACGTTATTCTTTACCCTTTCGACAGGACTATTAATACAGAAATATCCAGACATTGTACAAACAGTCAAATTTTGGCACACATTGGACACCATATATCAGTTAAATTTATAGGTTTTAAAGAGCAGAAATGATTTTTTGTGAGTAATATTGTATTGAATTTTCAGAAGACTACAGTCCACTGTTGATACACATCACATCATATAAAAATTGCCATAGCATAACAGTAGAGAATACAAACCCAAAATGAGGGGGGACAAACAAAACAAGAGACCAAAAAAACAAAAAACCCCAAAACCAAAACACCCAGCCTTTGGTGGGACTTGCTGCATGCCACACTCTGTGATCTCTGAAAGTGCTCATCAGAATCCCAATGTCTGTCCCACTCTAAGTTCTAGTCTGATCCTTTTATTCTGAATAGATATGGATCCCACTTCAGGTGGAAGCTCTCCACTTTATTCAGAAGCCTGTATGAAAGTTGTTCTAGTGCAGCGAATCTCCCTAGTTCAATATGCCAAACTGAGACAGGTGTGGTGGAAGGGGCCTTCCACTGGGAGATATTGAGCTTATGGCCCAGCATCAATGCAGTCTGTACCCACTCAGCACAGTTAGGTGGAGCATATTTAAGGAGTGATGGGTCCACCAAAATGAATAGTCTTGGTGAAAAAGGAATATCCCATCGTATAGTTGATTTGATAAATTCATGTATCTCAGCCCAAAAGATTTGGGTTTTAGGACAGCTCCAAATCATATGGGTCAATGTGCCCACCCCAGGCTCACATCTCCAGCATTCGGGGGACTGTATGAGGTTTGCCCTGTACAGTCTGTGTGGTGACCAGTAAATTCAGTTTAGTAATTTGAATTGGATTAGTCTCGTTCTAAGTTCCCTGGACATCTTTTTACAATTCTGCAAAATTGTAGTCCATTCCTGATCTGTACAAACCACACCAAGATCAGCTTCCCAACCTAATCAGAGGACGGGTGGCTCTTTACGAGCATTGAGTAATATTTAGAGGCCTCATGACCTCCCCCGAAGACTTTCTTGATGTAGCTGAGATAGTCAATAGTTGGAGGTGGTGTGGAGGGAGAACCAAAGCTTTGAGCAATAAAGGCTGGAGCTGCAAGTATCTCCAAAACTGACTCTGTGGCAACTAAAACTGCTTTAAGGTCATTAAAGGACTTGAGAATTCTCTCCTGATACAGGTCTCCAAGAACAAGTATCCCTCTCTGGACCCACAGTCTCCAAAAAATGGAGACTTATTAATGCAGAGTTTGGGATTGAGCCATATGGAGGCCTCAGTATGAAGGCGGGAGTTAAAATTTGGTAGCGCTCAGAGGGAGCGCTTCAGACTTTGACCAATTTACTCCATATCCTGATATATTGGAGAACTGGTTAATAATTCTTAAGAGAGCATGTAGAGAGCGTTCTGGCTGCGATATTAGGACTAGAGCATTATCAGCATAGAGCATCAATTTATGATTATTACTGAGAACCTGGATACCTGGAAAATCTGGGTGCCTACGTATTGTCACTGCCAGAGGCTCTAAAGCTAGAGCAAAAAGCAGAAGACTCGATGAGCAGCCCTGTTTTGTATCTCTGTGGACGTTGAAGGACTGTGATATAACACGATTCATTAGTATTGATGCTCTTGGATTGTTGTAGAGAAGTTTGACCCACCTTATGAATTTTGGGCCAAAGCCAAATGCTTCCATTACACAAAATAGAAAACACCACTCTACCCTGTCGAATGCTTTCTCTGCATCTTGGGAGAGGGCTATAACTGGAGAAGAATCCCCTGTAGGTGATTTATTCTGGGTTGCCCACATAATATCAATTGGGCGTCTAATGTTATCAGCAGAGTTGCGAGTCCGAATAAAACTGACTTGGTCGGGTGTATTACGTAAGTCATGACCTTATTTAATCTGGTTGCTAGTACATTGGCTAAAATTTTGCAATCGCAACTGATCAAGCTTATTGGTCTGCAACTCTTACAGTCAAGTGGGTCTTTGTTTTTCTTTAAGACGAGGGAAATAGGTGCCTCTGACAATGTTGATGGCAGGTTGCCCTTATCCAGGGCTTCATCAGACATTTGCAGGAGTAAAGGGGAGAGGTCCTCCGCAAAGTTCCTGTAAAATTCAACCCAGGGGCCTTGTCAGTTGGGAGGTTTTTGATTACCCTTAAAATATCTTCCTTTGAAATTGGGGAATCCAGCAAGTCTAGTTGTGTCTTAGAGAGAGTTGGGAGGTTGAGGGGGGAGAGAAAACTGCTAATTTCCTGTGAGCTTGCTTGTACTTCTGAGGAGTAGAGTTTCATATAGAAATCTCTAAAGGCCTCATTCACTTCAGTGGGATTTGACACCAAAGTGCCATCCTGTGCTCTAATTGCTGCTATGATGGTCTGAGCTTCTTTCTGTTTAATATATCTTGCAAGCAATTTGCCAGGTTTATCTCCAGCTTCAAAGTATTTCTGCCTAGCCCGAAATAAGGAAAACTCTATTTTCTGAGTCAATATTGAGTTAAACTCATATTTAAGTCTAGTTAGGTAGGTCAGATTTGCTGGGCTCATGTCTGCCTTAAAAGCCGCTTCAGCTATGGCAATCTTCTTCTCCTGATCTATGTGCTTGGCTAGAGCAGTTCTTTTCCTATATGAGGCATGCTGTATGATGAACCCTCTGATATAAGCTTTAAAGCTTCCCATGTCACACCCGTACTGGGAGCTGTAGAGAGGTTAATTTCTATATAAGAATTAATCTGCTCTCTTAAGGAGTGGAGAAAGTTGGGATCATGCAAAAGGCTTGATCTGGGAGACTTGAGGGGGCTACCAAATGAGCTCAGATGCAGGAGCACCGAGGCGTGGTCAGATATGTGTATACTACCAATAGAGCAAGACATTGCTGAGGGCATGATAGTATTTGACATAAGAAAATAATCTATCCTCAACAGAGCGTTGTGGGGGGCAGAATAAAAGGTGTAATCTCTTGTGGAGCTTCCCCATTCAAGCTGCTATCTTGACCGCCAACGTCACCGGGCTCTTTCAGTGAATTTTGGTCGGAGCGTGGTGAAACTTGGTGTTTGGAATCAGTGATAACTCTTGAAGATAACCAGCCTTTCTTTAGCCGGTTACATGAAGTCTAAAGCATTTCTGGTTCGGTTTTGTTTGTTCAGCAGTAGGGATGGGTATCGTTTAGGTTTTATCCGATACCGGTGCCAAACCGGTACTTTTGAAACGGTGCCGGTGCTTAAACGGTGCTCAAACCGGTGCTTAAAGAATGGAGAACACAAACTTTGTCCAAAAACCTCTCATGTTCAGCTGTTTTTTTGTAAAAAGATAACAATGTTAGCCTTTTCTGCAGCTATAGGGCATATATGGTATCACTCTTGACTGGAAGTAGTGCTTAAACAATGGAAAAAACACAAACTTCCCATATGGAAAAGAAATAGTAAAAACTTATACAAGACTTGCATAACATGTGGCCTACTTCATATAGTGAATCATTTAAGGCTTATATGATTCACTCATGAAAGTGGCCACTTTCTCATTACTTTCATATATTGTTTTAGTAAGTATCCAAAACATACAAGTTTCATTTATATAATTTTTCAAGGGATCTTGTATCTGTTTTCACTCTTGTATGCTTTTCATACAAGTTTCACACAAGACAGATACAAACTTTATAAGATTTTTATATATCTTTTACATATGGGTTTGTCCAAAAACCTCTCATGTTTAGCTGTTTTCCACTTTTTCTTTGGTCATTTTAGCCTTTTTGGCCAGGGTGAAGGGAGCATCTGCCATCAAACAAGAAGACAGCCACATGTAACTACGACGGTGTTTGCTAGTTCACCTTACATGCATTAATGTAATAATGTGGTTAGCGTACTCAACGTTAATTACACACGAACAACATGAAGCTACTCACGCAGAGGAGAACGGCTGCTGCTGCCATCATCATCCGTCATCATTTCTGCTACGCTGACAGGGCTAGGGGCCAGGACTCTACTCTTTTGGGGGGGATGTTGCTAACTCCGGGTCCGCTAACAGGGACCACACCCGCAGTAGATGTGCACGGTGTGAGGTCTCGCAGCAAGCTATCAAACACGGCAAATTTATCGGCTTTAAAAAAAATGCTATGCGTCGCCAGGTGTTTCATCAGATTTGAGGTGTTACCTCCTTTGACAGTATCACAGTATCAGCTTAAAGCACTTGTTGCAGGCTGCTGAGTTTGCATCTTTTGATGTGAAGTACAGCCAGACTTTTGACCGCTTCGCCTTGGGCATTTTTAATCTGTAGCTCTGCTCTGAAAGAACGTACGTACCTGGCCCCGCCTACTATCCTCGGAAACGTAAAATGATTGGCTAGAATTGGCTCAGGAAAAAAAAGCACCGAAATAAAGCACCGAAATGTGCGCTGCTTTTCGGTCTGGTTACTACCGTTTATGTCAGAACCGGTGCCATCATGGTACCGGACACCGGTACCCATCCCTATTCAGCAGACTTTTGTGCATTTACATAACTGCTCTTTTAATCATGGCTTATTTTCGTTGTGTTTGGTGGTTGTAGAAATGGTTTATATGAGATTTTAGCTGAGAATCAGAGGTTTCTGTGGATACCATACATATTGAGACTTATATTTCTAACCCCGTGTTATAGCCAATTAAACGTGATCACGTAATCTCTCATGTATTCTCAGCAACATAACAGGAAATGTCTTTATAAAATAAAATCTTGACATATGACAAATAAGAGCATATATGTTAAATAACTGAACACTTGGTATACATTGAATGTATACAAAACAAGTACAAGTTAATTTGACCAGATTCCATTAAATTTGACATTTTATACTGAACTTTATATATTACATAGAAAATGTACATGTGGATTTACTGATTACTGTTAACAGCAAGCCTTACCTGCTTTACAGACATATTTAAAGCTTGTGTAAAATAGTTATGGCACATATTTTTATTTTTCTCTGGGCATGTTTAATTTTTGTAGCTAATAATAAAATAATATCTTGATTTTGCATACTAGGTTTTGGAATATTCTTCTATGATTTTACACATTTGAGTTCATTAATTACTTTATTGTCACTTACCTCACTTTATAATTTTATGTATAACATTTAAGTTACTTCTTATGGCATTTTGTAACAACTTTAATTTCTACCTAGTGGTCACGGTGGGACATTCAGTGTGTGATTGGATGCTCAAACTGATCACTCCAGATAGCTTTCCACCAGTTTTCGCAGACCTGGAAATTTTGTTACTGATAGATGAAGCATGTTGGTGTGTTTGTGAAGCACCAGGCAGGAATATCTGTTGTAATGGTTTCATTACATATTTGTTTTGTATGTTTTACAATCTCTGCTGCCCTCTTGGCCAGGTCTCTCTTGAAAAAAATATTTATTTTTTTTTAATTTCAAGACACATACCTGATATAATAAATGCTGGCTTTGTATCACCACACTTTTATTGAAAAATGCTGTTTAATTAATAGGATCACAGCAATTTTCTCTCACTTGTACAGTGCAGGTAAAGATGAGATGTCTGCTCAAAACTCACTTGTTTACTCCCATATGTCTCTCCATCTCTCTCTCTCTTTTTTAAGGTATCCACATTTTACAAATGATGAGTGGCTGTGAATGGGATGATGAAACTGAAGAAAGAGATGGTTTTAAAAAATTTGGATATGATGGTGAAGACTTCATAACATTCGACTTGAACACAGCGACATGGGTTTCTCCAAAACCACAGGCTGTCAGGACAAGGATGAAGTGGAACAGTGACTGGCTTGACAATAAATACAGAGAAAGCTTTCTTGCTGAAGAGTGTGTTGAGTGGCTGAAGAAGTATTTGCTTTATGGGAGGAATCTTTTGCCGAGAACAGGTGGAGTTACATGACTTTTTTTTTTTTTAAATAAACGCAACAAAGTTAAAGAAGGGGGACTACTGATTAGTGCTTAAGTTCAGAGATGGGTGTTGTCTCATTCTAACTGGTCAATAAGATGTTATCAGAACTGGAAATCACAGTGTTGTCCACTCTCCATCAGTTGCAGATTTCAACCTCTGCAGTAGGTGATAGTACTGGCTCAGTACAGACAAGTTATCACATCTACTTGCTGACAGTAGACCTGCTGTGTTCTCTGTAGGGCCAGTTGGACATTTCACAGACTTTGTACCAGGAAGATGGCAGGGCTTTTCATTTCTGATAAGACTGATATGCATTTATGTTCTCACATGGATCGCCACTAGGTATAGTCTTAAAATTCATAGTTGAAGAGCATGAATGAAACTGGATATACAAATTTAGTGTCACCAGAAAACAATTTTTATTTAGGGGAATTTTGTTTAAAAACAGACACTGATTGTCATTTAGTTTGGTGTAGAAGTGCATGAAAGATATAACAATATTTTGAGGACTCACACTTCACATCATGCCACCATTAGGTCAATGATACAATAATGGTTTATTCTACTACAACAGATTCTGAAGAAATTTTGATTAAATAAATAAACTATTTTCTTTTTTAATTTGCAACTATTTAGAATGCTAAGATTTTAAAATATCATCCTTTATTTCAAATCAAATCAAATCAAATCACTTTTATTGTCACGTCACATGTGCAGGTACACTGGTACAGTACATGCGAGTGAAATTCTTGTGTGCGAGCTTCACAAGCAACAGAGTTGTGCAAAAATACAATAACGTAAAACAAGCAAAATATAAAAATGGCTAATCTAAAAGTAATAAATATATGTACAATATATAAAGGTATATACATTACTGAACGTGTGTACTAAATATGTTTTTCTACGTGTGTGTGTGTGAGTGTGTATATAGTGTGTATATACATGTTTTACAAATGAAATAAAGTAAACAATAAAATAAGATATATAAAATATACAGAGGTTTCTTTAGGTATATCATGATATGTATCTATTATCTGTCTGTGATGTAGATCCTAAAAGGTAAATGTGATCACAGTTTTTAGTTATCTTGTTCTTCTGTCTTTCAGTTCTTCCCTCAGTGTCTCTCCTCCAGAGGTCTTCCTCCTCTTCAGTCACCTGCCATGCTACAGGTTTCTATCCTGACACAGCTGAGATGTTCTGGAGGAAAAATGGGAAAGAGATTCAAGACGATGTGGACAAAGGAGAAATTCTCACTAACCATGATGGGACCTTTCAGATGAGTGTTTATCTGGATCTTTCATCAATCAAACCTGACCACTGGCAGAGGTACGACTGTGTGTTTCAGCTCTCTGGTGTGAACGAGGACATCGTCACCAAAGTGGACAAAGCAGTGATCAAGACCAGTGAAAGTAAGATTGGAAGCAGAAGTGATAAATGTGGGAAACGCACATTTAGTTCATTAACCCTCATAATATCCTCCCAATTTCCATACACCTGATGTCCTCAGGGGACAAAAATGTCCCAAGGACAACACAAGGGTTAAATTAGTTTACTTAATGTTGTCTTATGGTTAGTTTATTTTGCTCTTTAGATCAGTATTACATCAGAAATATATGTCTCATTTAGGGATCATCGTGTGTCTGCTAAAACATATGTACTGTTTTCAATTTATAGTTTTTAAAGCTCTTTAAAATGATTATTGTTTTCAATCCTAATTTTTTATGTTCGGTTTCCACTGTTTTTTTTTTTTTTTTTTTTATCTTTGATGAATACATAAATACTAAATGTCAGGCTTCTTTTCAGATTCTATAACTTTGCTAATTTGCCAGTGCATTTTAAAAACTTCTAGACAGTTTTAGACAGTGAAAGAATTATTCACAAAGTAAGACTGTATGTACTGACTCTTTAATAAATCAGACTCAAATGTATTTTCCTAGAATGCTCATAGTTGAAAAATAATCTACATTTACTCCATAGAAATTCTCTTCTCATAGTGTAATAGCAACAAAACAAGGATAAATAAGCACACAGAACACTGCACTCCAGTGCTTGGAGAAGTAAGGATTCAATTAATTAATTAAGTAAGTACAATAACAAGACAGCACACATTGACTATTACAGGCAAAACTGATTGTGTGTTGTTTGTCAGACTGATGTTCCTGTCTAACCTGGTTTATCTGTTCAGGTTGTGATTTGTTTGTTTTTTGAATTACAGGTAATTCTCTCTTCATGATCATCCCTGTCATTGTTGCAGTGGTTGTTCTTGTTGCCATTGCTGTTATTGGATTTATTATCTACAAAAAGAGGACAGGTGAGAGACCAAAGCAGACACCTTGTCTTTAGTTCTTCAGTGTTGATGATTTTTTTTTCACGTCACAAAAATGGAACAAACCTAAAATTCCAGCAAAAAGAAAAATCTGTTCTGATCAGCAGTAAGCACTTCAAAACTTAGAGCTGTAATTTTATGAAAATATGAAATAACAGTATCAGAAAGAAATTTGAGGTATATTACATTTATTTTTGCTTTCTTTCATTACAGACGGACTCCATCTCGTAAGTAAAACATGTGTCTGTGAGATATAGATTGAAAACCTTTCAGGACTCAGTGTAAGCTGTTTGTAAAAGTGTAAGATAAGCTCAGGATGTGGACTAATGATGTGTTTCTCACCTACAGCTGTAGAGAACCGTGAGGTCCAGGAGCAAATGATTCCTAAAGCTTAAATGACAGACATCCCTGCACACAGTGAGCTACTTCATATTAAATAGAGCTATCTTAAAATATGTTCTATATGTCAGAATTTATTTAATTTGATAAAACGTCTTTGAGTCTGTGCAGTTGTAAAAACAGATTTCTTAGTGGTGAAATTGTTTTAATCTCAGTTATTAAGAGTCATTTTCAGGAGAGGCACAGATGAATGATCTGAATGAAAATCAATGAAAACAAAAGTTTGTTCGCCAAAATCAAAGTATGTATATACTTTTAGTGAACTGTAAGCATTTAAAAATTCAACAATACTGTAAATATATTACTTTTCAGAACCAAACTTGTTAAACATTGTTTTCTATTTTGTGTCATCTTGTTTATTTTTGTCTCTTTGGGTTTATGGAAATACCTGAAACAAGGAGCAGCGTCACCTCATTCTTCCAGTAAACTAAGAATTCATTGAATGTAAATCAATCACAGTACTGTATAAAATGTGATGGGAATCTGGTTTCAGATCCTTCCAAATTTAAATTGAAAAGAAATAAGTCTAAAAGTCAGTTAGCAAATATTTAACAAATATAGTGTAAATGGTAACATTAAATTATTTTGAGAACTCTTAATTAAAAAAAAAAAAAAGGTTTTTCTAATATAAATAAAACGAAGATGACTGCTTGGAGGGAAGTAAAACATTGTCCGGGTGCTCAAAGCATCACAGCAGTCTCCAAACAATTACAGATGAAGATTATATTCATCTTAAACAAATCCAACATTTTTTAAGTTTAGTTTTTGTCAGGGTTGTGTTAACAATTTGTTATTTTACAGAAATAACACCAGGAATGATGAGTGTCACATTTTATCTCAAAATATAAAGAAAAAAAGTCTCCAACTATCCTCCATTTCTTTATACTTTATTAGGAATAGGTGCAATAATTTATGGAAAAATGTACAAACATACAAAATTACAAATTCAGTATATCAGGCAAAAACAGAGTTTGTACAATTTTAACAAGCTTGAAAGTGAATATTTGGTGTTATCACTTTTATTCTTCAACAAAGACTCTTAGGCAGCTTTTCTTGTCAGTTATTTTAAGTAGTCTTCGGGAAGAGTTCTCCAGACTTTTTAAAGGACATTTAAAGCTGATTTTTCTGTTCTCTGTCAAGATATTATTGACTTCCCTAATAATGTTTCCACTGATTTTCAGTCCAGTTCTTGTGTGGATCAACAGAAGGTTCAGATGCATCTCTCTGGTCCTGTGCCAATTCTTTGCTGGATTTTTTCCTATTTTTAAGGACATGCCTTTTCTTAGGATATGATCCATCTGTACACAGTTTTCTAGGCACACTGCACAAGATGCTAAGATATTCTGAGATTTAAGTTTTCCATTAATAGCTCTTTGGGAATAAAAAGAAAAACTTTGAAATGCTTTCTAAAAGCCTGGAGAACCATTACTCAAGACTAGATTAAAAAATTACAACAAAGTCTGGCACCTTGAAAGTAAAATATAAAGAAATAAGGGGCAACTCAAGAATTGTAATTTCCTCCTAAATTTAAACTGTCCTTTGTATAGTTGTGTATTGTACAATAGTTTAGGCTATTGCTCTTTGCATTATTTAAAGGGACACTTCAAACACAAATGAAATTTTGCAATGCTCTTTATCAATCTTTCAGAAGGAATTGTTCATGTAGGCCAAGCTTAAGACATAGTGCCACATACTTCCCAAGAATGGATCTCCCGCCAAATTAATCCCAAGGTCAGACCATGCAGTGCTCAGAGAAACTACATAATAAAGAGTAAATGAAATAAGGAGCTATAAGAATCTACTGTTCTCATTTAGTATGTTACATGTTAGAGTTTATGAGTACAATTAGGGAAAGAATGAACAAGTATGGTTGTTTTGCAGCCACAGGACTTAGGCACCTTGCAGCACTGGACAAAAGACAGACAACAGTATGCTCACAACCACATCATGTCCAATTAAGAACCACAAACTAACTTCGATTGACTGTAAAAAACAAACAAACAAACAAACAAAAAAACCTGAACCGCGAAAAAAAACCATATCATTAAATGAGGTGATTTGAACAAGGAACTGTCTTACAGTGATCATATTCCAAACTTTTACAGATTGAGATTTTATACATGAAATCATTCCTAAAACAATGAATAGTGGAGGGATTCTATATTTTTTTGTATTCATTTATTTTGACTATGAGGCAACCAATGACATGTTTAACCTGCATCCTACTGACTGGGATTCATGTAAAACCCAATGGTAAAGGGCTTTTTTTGTCATGTCACACAGTTGTTACTTTTTTTTTTAATCATTACATTTTTTTAATGATTTTGTCATTCAGTTTATTTCTAAAGATTTCACATCATTGTTTTCTGTGGCTGCTTTGATTAGTCCTTTTTAAAAATATCAATATTTTAAGGTCCAAGGGGACTCTGGTCAAAAGCATCCAATTCGGCCTATGCAGTTTTAATAAATGAAACTATTCACTTTTTAAATATCTGCAATGGGTCCTAGATTAAAGCAATATGTCAGAGGGGTGTGAGAACTCAGATATGTTAAAGAAGAAACTCTTGGATCCCGTTGTTCATACTAGAAGTCTCCATCCAGTGATGACGGAGACATCACTGGATCTATTTGAGACAATAAAGGGTGCGCTGGATGTCTCATATGAAGAGCAGATGCTGCAGTTTCTAATCCAAGCAGCAATGATCCTCCTGGGAGTGAGAAAAACTCCACCTGCTGATGTGACTGTCCAATGTTGGCTTAAAAATCTTCTCAAACTTTAACTTTACATGACCAAGCCCCGAGGAAAGCATAAGTCAGACTGTATCCTATAACTGCTTGTTTTGTGTAATCTGTAACCCTTGGATTTAGAGAAAAATACTTAAATATTTTGCTTTTTAAAATTTGTATACACATATAATACAACACTGCTAAAGTCCTCTTCCCTAATCACCCTCATGTCATTATATTGTGCCAGTGTTCCCCTTGTCAGGTCATCTGCTCTTCTTGCATCATGCTCCAAGTAGTCATGTCCAGGTTTTTTCATGTTCCAGGTTCTACGTCCCTAGTGTTTAGTATTTTAGTTTTGTTTTAGTTTCCTTCTGCCTTTTGTTTTGCGATCATCTCCGGCCATAAATAAACAGCTCAACCTTGGTTAAGATCTAGTTTTGCTTCCACTTGTCTGCTTCTGGGTCTACACCACATACTCCACAGAGTCTGCAGCTGCTGACTCTGGCACTCAGTGGGTCAACATAGAACTGGATACACCTGGATGTATTACAGGATCCATAACAGATCAGGAAATGGTGTCTGGGTTCAGATCAAGGATTCAGATTGGGTCTCGTTATTTTCCATCTCTTCCCGTCCAGATCCATTTTGAATAGCAGCTATTTTATCCCAACATACTCTGTAGCCTAATTGTAAAGAATTGTAATTTCTCATTTAAAATGGTTAATCTTCCCCAAACTAAAATTTAGCTGACCAACATATAGAGAGTGCTATAAAACCTGAGGAATTCCTTATAACATGTTTCCCTTTACTGATAAAACTTTCTGTTCGTTAAAGATGTTTTGAGTTTAATATGAAACTATTACTGAACTCTGACTTTTAACAGTAACTCATTAACTCACCTCTGCTATAGCTGTAAGAGAGATATCGCCTATCAGTGAAGGATCAGATTAATTAAGAATAGCTTTTCCTGTAATCTAAAAAATAAGGATGTGGCCACCAGTGATGGGAATAACGGCGTTACTATTTACATAACTGATTGTTATATAAATATATAAAGGGTAAAAGGTAAATGACTGCAAATAACTTTGTTTGCAAAACTTGTCCATATGATTTTAAAATTGACAATTTATATTTGCATTTATGAAATATGATTCATTAAAGATGTTTGTGGTTGTTACAGTAAAAAAAATATCACCTTTTCTACTCGGATTTTATGTTTTCTGTCTGATTTTAGATCAATTGTGTTAATACAGTGTGTCAAAATGAAAACATAACTGTAAATAAAGACACGTGAGGTTGTGCTGAAAAGAATGATACCAAACAAGGCAAAGTAAATAGTTTTTAAAGGTGAAATGTGGAGGAAAAATCAAAAGCAGTTAAAAATGGCCAATTATACCCTGGACCCCAGAGGGTTAAACATTTTTTTTAAAGTAACGCAATAGTTACTTTTCAAGTAACTAATTACTTTTAGAATCCTGTAACTCAGTTACTAACTCTTTTTTGAAGAGGCAACTAGTAACTATAATTAATTACTTTTTCAAAGTAACTTGCCCAACACTGGTGGCCACTGGTTTAGCTCAGTGGGTGAGCAGGCAACCATATGCTGTATGGCCGAAGAGCAGTAGCAGTAGGCCCAGGTTCAAGTCTGATCTGCAGCTCTTTGTTTCTTCCTTGGTTATGTCTTCCCCTCTCTCTCGGCCTGATTTCCTGTACATCTACAACATCTTTATCCAAAAGAGAATCTACCAAAGGCAAAAAAAAAAACAACTTTATTTATAAAGCGCTTTCCAACAAAGTGCTGAAAAGCTATTTGAAGGTAAAAAAGATGAATAAATAAAAACAGTACAGAGAAACCCCCCAAAAAACAACACAGTTTAAAAACAGAAAAGACAAAGGGGGACAGCAATAAGAACCAGTAAAAACATTAGGCATAGAATTAAGACATGTAGGATAGGGTGAACAAGTGGGTCTTTAACTTAGCTTTGAAAACCTCCACCTGCCTGCCTAATATCTTGAGGGAGGTTGTTCCACAAAGTTGGGGCATGATAAGAAAAAGCACGCTCCCTAGTAGTTTTTTTTTTTTTTTTTCAGGCTTTAGGAACCTTTAGAATGCAAGTGTGCTGAGATTGAAGAGCACGGGATGGAACATAGAGGTGCAAAAGGTCAGAGAGATATGAGGGCTCCAAACCATTTAAAGCCTTGAAGGTGAGCAACAGGACCTTAAAATCTGCTCAAACCTGACAAGGCAACCAGTGAAGAGTTTTCAGTACTGGGGTAATGTGCTCATATTTCCCAGTTTTGGTTAAAATGTGAGAAGCTGCATTTTGCATCATCTGTAAATCTCTAAATCTATTCTTCTGTAGCCCAGAAAGAAGAGCGTTACAATAATCAATGCACGAGGGCACAAATGCATGGACAAGAACATCTGCAGTGTCAAGTGATGAAACTCTGATTTTAGCTGTGTTTCTTAGATGATAAAAAGCATCCTTATTGCCTTTTACATGAGACTCGAAGGAGAACTCTGGGTCGAACCACATTGTTTGCCCTGCAGGTTATGACATAGTGATCAATTTTCAAGGTAAAGTTTTGGGACAAGTAATGTAATCCATGATGGTCCAGTGACCATCAAATCTGTTTTATCTGCATTAAGAAGCAGGAAATTATCAGATAGGCAGCCCCTAAATGCAGATAGACAAGCTTCTAGTTTGGACAAGTCGGCACAGTTTCCATTGGTTAAAGGAACATATAGCTGCACTGTAGCAGTGAAATTAAAGCCATTTCTGTGGAGTGGTTTGGTCTTAAAGCAGACTGAAATGGCTCAAACAGATTGTTTGTTGACAGACAGTCGGTGAGCTGCTTAAAAACAACTTTTTCAAAGACTTTAGACATAAAAGACAGATGTGAGATCGGTCTATAGTTCGCAACTCTGTCAACATCCAATCCAGGCTTTTTCAAGATCAGTACTACCACTGCTGATTTAAAACAGGCAGGGAAAACTCTGGTTGTCAATTAAGTATTTAATAACTAATACTGATCACAGTTCCTTTATAACCCAAGCTGGCAGAGGGTCCAAAGAACAGGCTGTAGATTGAGCTGTGTTTACAGCCTTAGTTAATACAGGGAAATAACCTTGAAGTCAAGGGTTGAAGTCCCAGCCAGAGATTGTGTAACCAATGTAAGATCAATTGTTCCCTTACCTTACAATATCCACCGGTGTACGTGATCCTGATATCTAAAAATACCAACTCCTTATCTTCAATTATCCTTATCCTCATTATTTCTTCTACCTATTACTGTCGTCCTGTCACCCCATAAAGTGCTATGTGAATTAAAGTCCCCACACCAAACTATCTTTCCTCTCAAATTATCTAGGATTGATTGTAGTTTCTCTTTTTTTTTAACTGCTAACACAGGTTTTAAATTTTCTTTATTTTAATACTTCCCTCATTAGCCTACGCTTCTACAGCAATGACCTCAAACTCCTGTGTTGCACTGAGTTGTATATAATTAAAGTTTTGTTTTATGATTATGGCACATCCTCCTCCAATCCCATTCACCCTATCTTTAAGTAAAACTGAGTATTCTTAAATGATGAAATCCAATGATGGTTTGAGCCATGTTTCTTGAATGCATATTATATCTGGTTTTGTATTTAATGTGGTAATAAATCCATTGCATATGTGACTTCCTTGTCTGTTCAATTTCAGCTGCATGTTTCCTTATTACACACACTTCATATGCAGCAGTTACAGCATCTTATAGAACGAGCCCCACATTCACCACAGATATGTTCTCCTCCACATCTACCACACGTCTGTTTTTAATTTGCAAAAGGAGGTTAGTATCTTGCCCCAGGATATTTAGCATGCAGACTAAGGTGGGCCAGGGATCGAACCACAAACCTTCCAGTCAGTAGCTGACCTACTCTACCACCTGAGCTACAGCCACCCCCGGGACAGGACAGGGCAATAGTTTTATTCTATTTAAAGGAAAATGGGTAACACAAAGCACAAAGAGGACCAGGAGACAGGAGACAATAATATCTCAATTCAGATTTGGACACACTGAGTTGAACAGTACACTATTTATTATAGGAAACATCAAACAGTGAAATATAATCACTGTGGAATAACTATAACCATAAAACATCGTCATCATCTTCTGTTACATTATCAAAATGATCAGGAAGAAAGAAGACAACTGATTCAAAACCTGGGAAAAAACAATATTAAGCTAGATATAAAGTTCAGGGCTCTAGAGTGCGACCAATTTGGTCGCAAATGCGGCCAAATTTTTCAATGGTGCGACTAAAAAAAAATCCTAGGTCGCCCCGGTGCGACCAACTGTTTGAGTAAAGAAAAAAAAGAAAGGAAAAGTCTCCGCAACTGCGAAAGTCTCTGTGTGGTCAACAGACATTAGCCTATGCCCCTATCGTGTTCTAAACCAATCAGAGATAGTCAGGGGCGGGACCTCTCTGATTGGCCGTGGTCCAGTTGAAAGTGCAGGTGGATAGAGGGAGGTCAGTAGCTTGAATAAAGCGATAAAGATCACAAAACTATTTCAACAACCACCAAACAGCAAATGAGAGCAGGTACACGGACTCCACACAAAGACGTAAACACAGAGCGAACCTGGCGCATCAGAATCAGCTTTCTTTTTCTTGGCTTTCTCACACGACGGCCCGTACACGGACACGCCGTTGGGGCTGAAAGCTGACAGCTCACTGATTCTGATGCGTTGGGTGTTTGTGTTTACGTCTTTTTTGCGCTGGATTCTGAGCTGCAGGTTTTGTCTCTCTCCGAACAAAATTCACCGAGCCAGCAGCAAAAGAAGCAAACTACGCTTCACATTTGATAAATATCGTCATTAATCTTCTTACTTTTGCTGTTTTGCTTCCACCACGATAAAATCACACTTCATGCACAGCTCTCTCTCTGTCTCTGTGTACTTCAAGAACAGTTTCCCATTTCAAATCTCAATTTTTGCATTATTCATTCGCTTATTACCCACCAGTCTGCCGATGTTTACAGTGCAGTCGGACACTGTCTTTTTTGTTTGTTTTTTTTGTTTTTTTTTAACTCAACCTCGGACAAGAATATACTGAAGAAATTTAAACTTTTTTTTTTTTAATTATGCCAAACTGCATAAAATTGCAGCATATTTTTAAGGTTATCTGCTATAAAAAGCCAGGCCAGAAAAATCTCCTCATGTTTCTGATAGGTTCCTAGCTTAACCCTATTTGCTGGAACGTTGAAGGCAATGTAATTACACAGCAAGCAAGGCACGAGTAGGCAACATTCTTTATGTTTCACGTGCACGGGAGAGAACTGGACAGGCGCCGTTCCTTCGCTTGACCCCAGTTGCTCTCGTCCGTTCCCCCGTAACACTGCTCTTTTATTGTGGTTACATGAATATGCATAGGTTCATTAACATATGACGTCTTATAGGTATACATGTGAACAAAGAATACCTTGTGTGTGTATGTGTGTATCTGTGTGTGGGGGTCAAACTGTGACCCCAGGAAGACTCCCCAGGAAGACTCCCCAGGAAGACTCCCCAGAGCCGTCCATCTAAACAAAAGGCTCTTAGACTCAAACAGATATATGTGTTTGCTATACCATATATCAGCAAGAGAAGATATGACCTCTCCTAGGAGGTGTGTGATCTATGCCAGAACACTCTGAAGAGGAGTGAACGCACTCCCCTCTTCATGCTACACAGAGTTGTTACAGACTATTAAGGATCAAACCTCCTATCACTACACAATCAATTATATACTTCTAAGCATATATGAGTAAATATTTCTAAGCATAAATGGCAATAAACAATACAAATCTAACAGTTTCTCTGTGTTTTATTCACAATTACTTTGACACAAAGGCATCTGCTGTGATGCTCACACCTCTGATGAAGTCTCACATGTATCAGTACTGATAAATGATCAGAATTATAATATTTCTGACTGTCTGAGGCTAAATTGAATCGAATTGGGACCTTGTGAATCAGAATCGAATGGATTATAGAAATCAGTGATGATACCCAGCCCTAGTGAGCAGCCTAGGCCCGACAGAAGTGGATGTAGCTGTGGGTAATAAGAAAAGATGAAAAAAAACTATTGATGAGTTTTTTGTTAAGTTAAGGCCTGATCTGTCTGAAATTCATAGCCAGCTCTGACAAAGTGCCATCTATCTTTGAACGCTGAAAAAGCACAGTGTATCCAGAAAACACATTATATGCTGCAATAAATGCACTGCCCAAGTGTCCCCTCTCCCCACTGCCTTTCAGCAGCAGGCAGCAGCAAATGGGTCGTCAGGGGAACCAATGTGATGACTAAGTTTAACATTGTCTACAATATTGCCAAAGAGTGCACTTTAAGCACAAGCAGTGTAGCGACTTCCACAGTCGCTAGAGGCCGGGGATGGAGCTTGCCTCTTTTCCCGACGCGCTGTCAACTTACGCAATAATGCGAAAGGTAGAATTGTTTGCTTATTTATTAAAGTGCTTTGAGAGTTTACAGAATAATGTGATCATCTCACGATTTGTACTCTTACAACGTCACAGGCTCTAATGTAACAAAGCAAAACATGTTGTGCAGCGGTCAATAAAACTACGGCTACCCAGCCCTCCTCTCTGTCAAAATCAAACCCCATGAATGACAGACTGACAACGCCCATTTATGTCACCGCTAGCACCCACGTGACTCCCATAACCAAACAAATGAAAACCCAGTGATCATCAAAATTCTATATATTTAGTTATGGCTCCTACACACCAGCCCCTAATGATTAGGATCCCTTCTAATAATCACCCAGAATTAACCAAGTAGGAGACATAAAACATGCAGAGAAAAGTCAATCATTTACTGTATTTCAATATTACCCACAGGAATCCTATAGGTAATCTTAAAGTCTATCTTTAAAGGAAAATGAGAGACATTTTATGTCCAACTACAATCAAAGTCTGATAATTGGACCCAGATGTCTTTAACTGTGATCTGCCTCCAGCAGTATACACAGTTTGGTAATAGGTCGATCCAGGCAACTAGTCTGAGTCTTAATCCGAACTTGACGAACGAATCCTCTTCGGTCAGGAAAAGTCTTTATCACATGTCCCATTGGCCAAGAGTTTCGAGGTGCCGAACTGTCCATGATGAGAACCAGATCTCCCACGATGAGGTTCCTCTTTACTCCAATCCATCGCTGACGTTCCTGTTGCTGTAGTAGGTATTCCTTCACCCATCTTTTCCAAAACAAGTCAGACATGTATTGGACTTGTTTCCATCTTCTAAGGATTTAAGAGGAGCAACACGAGCCTTTCCCATAACAAACGCACAGTGTGGTTCTGAACAGATGTTTTCAATCAGCAGATAGGTCACTGTTCCATACCCATCCTCACTGGCATCACAGAAATGGTGCAACTGAGCACTCGTGATTTCTCCAAATCCATCAGGTTTCAGACATCGACTCACTTCAAACTTGCTCAATAGCTGGAGCTGCTGGAGCCATGTTAACCATCTTTTGGAAAACAGCTCTGGTACATTATCGTCCCAGCCGATTCCTTCCTTGCATAGATCTCTTAGGATTTTCTTAGCAGTTAAGACCACAGGACTTAGCATTCCAAGAGGATCATAGATAGAACTGACAATTGAAAGGATTCCTCTTCTGGTGAGTGGTCTGTCCTTGAGCACAATCTTGAACTTAAAGGAGTCTGATTTTATGCACCACTCCACACCCAAAACTCGCTCGATCATTGAGGAATCCAATTCCATGTTCAACTCTTTCATGCCTGTTGCTCTGTGACTTTCAGGAATGGCCTCCAGCACCCCAGGCTTGTTGGTAATCCACTTTTTGAGCAGAAATCCTCCTTTGGCACACAAAGAAACCAACTCTTGGTACATTAACACTGCTTCCTCATCAGTTCCAACGGACACAAGACAATCGTCCACATAAAAACAATGCAACAACTTCTTCACAGCTTCCTCACTGTAGAGATGTCCAAAGTCATCCGCACACTTTCTGCATGCAAAGTTGGCGCAACTTGGTGATGAAGTTGCCCCGAAGAGATGTCATTCATCCTGTATTCAGATGTTGGTTGTTCCAGATCACCTTTAGGCCACCAGAGAAATCTCAATAGATCTTTATCTTCAGCTGGAACCATGACTTGATGGAACATGGATTCAATATCTCCCATAATTACAACTGGCTCTTTCCTGAATCTTGTGATCACTCCTATTAAAGAGCTTGTAAGATCAGGTCCTTGTAAGAGTTGGGAGTTTAAAGATGTTCCATGATAACTCACTCCACAGTCAAACACAACTCTGAGTTTCTTCTTGGTCGGATGGTAAACACCATGGTGTGGTATATACCACAGCTTGCCATCATTGCGATCGATCTCCTCTTCCGGGACCTTTTCAGCATAACCTTTAGCCAGGAGCTCATTCATGAAGACTTTGTACTCAGTATGAAACACTGTCTCTCTCAAATCTCTTTTTTAGAAAGTGCAGACGTTGTTGAACAACTTTCTTATTGTTTGGCATACTGATACTGGCATTCTGAAAAGGTAATGCTATCTGGATATGACCACCCACATATGGCAGAGTTAGTCACTATTTCCAGAAATCTCTGATCCTCTCTTGACAATCCAACCTGTTCAACTTTGCTCTCAGGAAAGTCAATTTTGAACTGTTGCTGCCAAAGCTCCTCCAGCGTGACAACAGAAATTCTGTTGACTGTAACTTGTGGATGCTTCTGATCACCTGTAGCTTCACAGTTTCCTGAAAGTGGCCCATTGATGGTCCAGCCAAGCCTTGTCCTTACGGCATACGGTCCTCCATCAACACTACACACCACTTCCAGAGGTTCCAAGGCTTTGGGAATGTTTGTTCCGATCAGAAGTTCGATTCCTTCATTGATTTGAGGCAAGTTTATGTGTTTTAAATGTGACCATCCTTCAATATCTCCTGGTGTTGTAATATTTCCTTTATGTACAGGCAAGGACTCCTGTGTGTACACTTTTGGCAGCTCCAGAAATTCGTCCCCACAAAGAGCGGCAACCTCCAGTCCTGATAAAGTGTTGCTGCTCACAATTCTTTCCTGGCCCATGGTTCTGAGGAGGATGTTTCCTTTCCTTCCCTCAAGGTGTAGTCTGCGCATTAGACTCTCAGTGCAGAAAACTGCTGTGCTCCCTTGGTCCAAAAAAGCATATGTTGTAATAATATTGCTTCCTTTCTTTGACAGGTACAATGGGCAGTTTACAGTCCTGATCTCCAGCCCCTGTAAGACCACTCGACACCAATGTGCTCACATGCGGCTGCATGTTCCTGTCGGTCTTTTCAGAGGGTGTACTTTCTTTGTGCAGGATGGTGGGATGTTTCCGGCTGCATTTAGAACAGGAAATCCTCTTACGGCAATCTTTACTGATGTGTCCCATACACAAGCAGCCCAAACAGATGCCATTTTCCTTTAAGAAGGCTATCTTCTTCTCATGAGCCATTTTTCCCAACTGTGCACATACGTCCAACATGTGTCTTCCTCCACAACAAATACAGACGTTCCTTCCAACCTGATTATTTTTCATTTCTATTTCCGCAGGCTTAGGTGTACTCTCCACAACTTGCATGGTGGTGGCAAAGCTTGTTCCTTTATTTCCAGGTCTGCCTTGATACTTGGGTTTACTCATTCCTTTAGTTGGTAAAGAAAGCGGAGAATCTTGAACATTACCGAATACAGGATCAGTTAATATTCTTATTTGCTTCTCCAAAAAGTCCACAATATCCATAAATTTGGCTCTTCTCTTATGCTTTTCTTGCAGGTCACAAACATGGCTTCTCCATCTATCCCTAAATTTATACGGCAATTTTTTAATAATGTTCACCATATTAAAAGGCATGTCCAAATCACTCAGATGCTGCACCTCCTCCATTGCATTACAGCATCCCCTGAGGAACAAACTGTAGTTCTGAAGAGCTTTTACTTCCTCTGTTTTAATCGACGGCCATAAAAGTGCCTTGTCCAGATATGCAGCTGCGACCTTCTGTTCATCGCCATAGTGCTCCTTTAACAGTGATTTTGCCTTCCAATAACCACGATCTGAGTTCATTTGTTGACAGCTTCTCACCAATTCCTTTGCATGGCCTCTTGTGTACTGTTCCAAAAAATATAAACGATCACTGTTATTTTTTGTATTGCACTCAACTGCATTCTCAAATGCTTTAATAAATGAATAATATTGAAGTGGATCTCCATCAAAATGAGGTATTTCTCTCTTTGGTAAGGAAAAGAGGCTTTGCTGTTGAATTAAAAGTGTTGTTATTTCATTTTGTTTAGTCATTATTTCAATAACATCATTTTGTGGTTCCAGTTCCACCATACCATTTGTATGACAGTCATTTTGTCCATTTGGATCAGTTGGGTTTAAAGGAATAACTGAATATTGTCGAGGATGATTATTTTGAGAAGATTCAGTCAACACTGCTTGTTGCATGACACATTCCTGGGTTTTTTCTTTTCTGCTGTTTTGAGTTTCAGCATTAGTCAATGAATTTTGTTTTGCAGAGATGTGAGGTATAAATTCCAATGCATCAACATTAAGGGTTTGTTTAGATCTTTCATCGGAAATGTATGAATTCATTCCATCTGAAACTTTTGAAGAGCCTTTTTTACTTGTTATACTTTGAGCTTTAAGGACATTTATTGTTGCCATTTTTTCAGCAATTTCAGTGTTCAACTTTAGCCTTTCCTTTCTTTTACGAAAACGTTCCTCCTCTTCTTCCAGTACATGTTTTTCATCCAATAATTTCTGCTTTATCATTAAAGCTGCCAACTCTGCCTCAGCTTTCATACAAACAGATGAAGTTGAAGATCTTGATGAAGAAGTTTTGTAGCTTTCAACATTTGAAACACTGTCACTTGGCTTGACATCATCCTCCACTTCTGTCTCAGTATTTGATACAGCATTGTTTTCCAATAAATTGATTTGCTTTGGACAAACAGCAGGGTTTTGTTCTCTTTGATTTATCCAGTTTTGAATTTCATTTAAAAACACATTGGTGTATTTCATGATACTTGAAAACCATTACTCTTGTTTTATTACTTCTTCCTCTGGCACCAAAGGCAACACCTCAACATGTGAACTTGAAGCCTTTTCATACAATGCTTTTAAATCCCCCACATACTGCTTAATTTGAGAAAGATTTTCATTGTGTTGCATGAGCTCTTTCATTTTTTGTATTAGTCCTTTCATTTTATTGACATCTCTTTTGCATTCATTTTGTAATTTTTCAATTTTATTCAACAGTGCTTTTCCAGTCATTTTGCTTTCTCTCTTTCCCCCCAAATCATTAGAGGAACAATCATCACCACCTATTTGACTCATGATTTTCCCGTTTGTTTGTTCGATTTTTTTTTAAATTTAATTTAATCTTCAGTGATCATCCATAAAACATATATCCACTGGAAGCCACAATAAACTTTGACCATAAAATCCTTTCAACGTAACGGCACTTTAATTGTCCATTTGAACGTCATCCAAGCAGCATAATTAATAAGACGCAGCGCAGACATCAATCCAAGACAACCCGTTCTCACTCCCGACGACACTCTGCACAAACAAATGTGTAAAATAGTGACAGCTCATAGTAAAACTAAGTCTCTTTCGATTCAATTTGCCATTAGTTAACAGAAATATTTTTTAAAGAAAAACTTGAAATATTATATCTTACCTGCAGCATGACAGCAGAGGAGTAATATGAGCACACACTTCATCTTTTCTTCCATTTTCAAATACATTTTCAAGACCAAAAATAACTGGTAGTGGTAATGTTACCTCTCCAAAGTCCATGTTCTGTTCGGCTGGGCCAAAGTTACCTCCTAGGAAACAATACCGCGGTCGAGTGAGCCGTCATTTGTGAGCCGCGGTCAAGCCAGCCGCTTCTTATCCGCCGCATAAATTTCCTTGCGCTTTTACACCAGTCTTTACGGTAGCGCCTTTTCGCTTTCTATCCCGATTGAAAGCCTAGACCCGCGCACACGTGCACGCGCGCGAACAGAAAATTGCACACAAATTGCAATGGAACAGCCAAATACAGCCATCGTGACAGTCTTGTTGCATATTCAAGAATTCATTAAAAATCATTCTTAACAGTTGATGCCAAGCTTTCAACACAATCCTCCTCTGGAACACCTACTTTATCTCTGGGCCAGGTTTCAGCCAGATTTACTGTAATATTCCTCAGAAATTACAGGAAACTTGTATTCAATGCAATACACTACAATTATGTCTATTTCAAAAATTCATTAAAAATCTTTCTTAATAGTTGAGGTCCAATTTTCAACACATCCCTCCTCTGGGACACCTACTGTACCTCCGTGCCAAGTTTCAGCCAGATTTACTGTAGACGTCCTCAGAAATTATAGGAAACTTGTATTCAATGCAATACAGTCAATACACTACAATTATGTAAATGTCAAAAATTCATTAAAAATCATCCTTAGTAGTTGAGGTCCAACTTTCAACACATTCCTTCTCTGGGACACCTACTGTACCTGTGTGCCAGGTTTCATACAGATTTACTGTAATATTACTCAGCAATTAAAGGAAACTTGTATTCAATGCAATACAGTCAATACAATACAATAGAATTATGTCAATTTTCAAAAATTCATTAAAAATCATTCTTAATAGTTGAGGTCCAACTTTCAGCACATCCCTCCTCTGGGACACCTACTGTACCTGTGTGCCAAGTTTCAGCCAGATTTACTGTAGAATTCCTCAGATATTAAAGCAAAGTTGTATTAAATTCTATACAGTCAATACACTACAATTATGTCATTTTCAAAAATTCATTAAAAATCATCCTGAGAAGTTGAGGTCCAACTTTCAACAGATTCCTCCTCTGGGACACCTACTGTACCTCTGGGCCAGGTTTCATCTCAATCCGCTGCATCAATAATTGTTTAATATTGATGGATCAAAAGTGCTGCTGAGAGAGTCATGACAGGGACTCTAAAGAGACAGCATATTTCAGCCATATTTCCTTGTCTTCACTGACTCGCTTTGAAATCCAGATTTTAATTTTGGAATATTAGGTGTACTTGAGGTTCCTATAGAATTTTAAGGTTGAACGGGAATCAGAGTCTTCATCTCTCAGGCCTCTCTTCTGTGGATGCAGCTCACAATATTAATTCAAAAGACAAACACCTGTCTCTGGTTTTGAAATTAGCATTAAAACCTTCAGTTTTGACAAATAATACAGTTAGAGTGGATCAGGTGACCCTGAATCTTCCCTTATTTGTGCTGCAATAAGCCTAGGCTCTTGCGGGCTTCCCATGATGTATGAATTTTTTCCTTCTTTGCTCGTTCTGTGTTTATACACCTCTCTGCATTTAATCATTAGTTACTATGTATCTCTTGCTCTCTTGCACAGTGTATATGTTGTCGTGTCTCCTTTTCATCAACCTCAGCCAGTCACAGTAGATGGCTGTCTCTCCTTGAGCCTGTTTCTGCCAGATGTTTCTACCTCTTCAAATGGAGGTAGAAACTTCCTCTTCCTTCTCTTCCTTCCCACTCTCACTAAATGCTAGCTCATATTGGGTAATTAAATTGTTGTTGTTTTCTTTGTATTATTGTTGTGTTTTTACCCAGCAACATAAAGTGTCTTTAGGCGACTGCTGTTGTGATTTGGTGCTAAATACATAACATTTAACTGCTAACACCGGAATTAATTAAATTGTATAAATTCAAATGATATATTCATTGTGACATACTCCTTGTCTTTTGAAATACTTTATTTTCTGTTTTTGGACACCTTTTAAAACAACATTCAATATTACAGGAACAGAATCTCTTCTATTTCATGAACTACCAAACTTACTGCTAGTAACACACACTGCAACTTGGAAATACCAGGGAACACTTAATTAAGGCACAATACACAATATATAGGTGAATTGATTTTGCCTCTTCACCACAAATGACACTGGATACTGTAGCTCCTGTGAAAAATAAGGCCTCAAATCAGAAGTACTTGACCCCGTGGTATAATTCTCAAACACGTAGCCTAAAGCAGATAGCTCATAAGCTGGAAATGGCGTGTCACAAATTTAGAAGATCATCATTTAGCCTGGAGAAACACTTTGCTGCTTTATAAGAAAGCCCTCCGCAAAGACAGAATATCTTACTATTCATCACTGATTGAAGAAAATAAGAACAACCCCAGGTTTCTCTTCAGCACTGTAGCCAGGCTGACAAACAGTCATCTAGAACTCCCTGACTCCTCCGCCAGACGTCTGTTTGCTGATTTCTCATCAGCGTTCAACACTCAATAGAATAAAATATACAATAGGATAAAAATATAATACAAATTCTATATACAACTGAGTAAAAATACAACTTTGTCAGAAAAGAGTATTGCACTTAGTCTTATTGCACATGTGTGGGTTTGTGTGTGTTCGATCAGTTGAAGTCTTTGTTGTGGAGTCTGACAGCAGCGGGGAGGAAAGACCTACGGAATCTCTCTGTCCCACACCGTGGGTGGCACAGTCTGCCACTGAAGGAGCTGCTCAGTGCTGTTAGAGTTTCCTGCATGGCTCTTAGGTGACGGTTTCCTCGTGGCTGAGTGCAGCAGGGCTAGGGGAGGGTCTGTGCTGACGGACGTGGGTTACTGACCTGGTAGCCTGGCTGCCCCTGGGTGGGTCCGGGATGGGCGTGAGGTTCTGGGGGCACTCCGTCTCTGGGCTGGGGCCCTGGCCAAGCCTCAGGGGCTTGGGTCCTGGTTGGTGTGTTGCCGGGGTTGTGGGCGGGTGGGTGTATGGGGGCCCAGTCCTGGCGCAGGGTGCTGCCTGTGCATCGAACCACCTGGGGGGCTCTTCAACTGGTGGGGGAGGTTGTCACATCCTGCAGGAGCCTTCCTCTCTTCAGGAACTCTCTCTGCAGGAGGGGAGATACAGGAGAGGTGGAGGACGATCTCAGCCTGGGCGTCTATTGTCTTGTGTAGTCTGGAAGATGAGTGGATGATGGGGTGGGTGCAGTTTTCTCTGTGGTGGGGTCAGGTGGACTGTCCCGGGCTCTGTGGGGCCGGGCGGCGCTGCTGCGCTGGTCCCCGGTCTGGATGGGCCTGGGCCCCCCTTTCCCTGGCGGGTTGCAGAGTATGGGGGTGCCTACTGGGGTCAGCGGGGGAGCTGACCCCAGGGAGGGGTCACTTGCCCCTCCCTTCCTTCCCTCCCCATCTCCAGCTGCCTCCCTCTTCCCGCTCCACCACAATCACCCACACATGCAGGGCCTTGGGGTAGGGGTGTGTCACCAGGGTGCAGAGGAGACATCGCCCCCCTCTGTCCCCTTCTGGCTGCCTCTGCCTCAATTTTATCCCACAACTTAGACATTCACATTACTCACACTCTCATTACACATACATATAGGATCTTGGGGGTGGGCACGCTACACGGATTCCAATCACCATCAGGGTGTACACCTCACCCCTGGCGTCGCTGCCCACCTCTCAATTTTAAATACACGTAGACATTGAGGGCTAGCAGGAGGGGCTATACGCTTACCTGCTGCTCTGGCAGGTAGCTCCATGCCCTCCTGGGTTTTAAATGCACCTTAGAACACACATACATCAACACTACATATGAGCGGGTGGAGGGAGGTTTGGAGTCTTCCTACACCCCCGTCCTCTGCGGCCTGTTGGAGCGGGGGGGCTAGGAGGAGGAGTTGGCCGTCCGACTGGGGTCTGGAATGTGGAGCCTCCCTGCTGCTGCGGAGTCGGGGCGGTCTGCTTCTCCCCACCGCAGGGAAAAGGGTAACACCACCTGGGTCTGGGCGCAGTTTCCCCCTCCAGGGGCAAGGGTACCTAGACCCGGGGCTTAGAGTACGCTTGGGGAGTGTGATTGTGTGTACAGTGTCTCTCTATGTCTGTCATGGTAAATGGTAAATGGCCTGTATTTATATAGCGCTTTTCTAGTCCCTAAGGACCCCAAAGCGCTTTACATATCCAGTCATTCACCCATTCACACACACATTCACACACTGGTGATGGCAAGCTACGTTGTAGCCACAGCTGCCCTGGGGCGCACTGACAGAGGCGAGGCTGCCGGACACTGGCGCCACCGGGCCCTCTGACCACCACCAGTAGGCAACGGGTGAAGTGTCTTGCCCAAGGACACAATGACCGAGACTGTCCGAGCCGGGGCTCGAACCTGTAACCTTCCGATTACAAGGCGAACGCCCAACTCTTAAGCCACGATCGCCCCCCGTGTCTCCACGGTGATCATTTCAAAGAATTTAAAGGATGAGCTCAATAATAATTTCTAAGAATTAGAACATTCACCCAACGTGTCTCCACGTTGGGTGAATGTTGAGAGCATGAGGGTGGGAATGGATGTTTGTATCTATGTGTGCCTGTATGTCTGTGTCTATATGTCAGGTTGGGTATCAGACGCCACCTCTCTGGGGACATCTCAGGCCCTCCAAGGTTTGGAGGCCCATCTCCCCCCACCACTTCCCCTGCCGGTGGCAGACGCCCTCAGACATCGGTGCTTTGGTGGTTCTTTGTGTCCGGGGGTGGGCGCCCGGGTACCCACCGGCTCACTCCTTGGCGGCTGCTTATCGGGGCATGGAGCCTGGGGCTCGCTCGGGCCACTTCGGGGATGGGGTGCCCTCAGCCTCTCGGCCCGGGGCTCGGTCACTCAGGCACAGCTGGCTGCCGGCGGAGCTCACGGGCACGTCACTGCAACCCCCCCTGGCTTCTGCTCCGCGGCTGCTGAGTGACCCCTCATCTGGGACTC
>CAKLIZ010000739.1:56069-98114 GCA_922035795.1 Oreochromis mossambicus | reverse complement strand
GGTCCGAAAAATATGGTACACTAAACATGGGGGCACCAGAACAAAAGCTAAGAACTAGGATGCTAAAACCGAAACCAAAACACTAGTAATCATAAACCATGAGGTCACAGATTAATAATATTAATAAAACAAATCCAAAAAGCTGGGTCACTGACCCAGGACCGTGACAGCCTTCTCATTTAATGTTTTTTCTTTATTTTACTCTTTCTACTTTGTAGATACTGTGGCGGACCACTAGAGGGCTCAACTTACACCTAGTGTTAAGAAAGTGTGTTGATGTGTTTTGTGGTGCGATGTGTTCAGTTGATGTGAGAAGAGGAATAAAGCAGGAGTGAGAACTAATAGCTCCGTGTCGTCTGTTTACCTCCACATTGGTGACCCCAGACTCGAACATGCTACAGGTCAAGGATGATGCCGGCTCCGCTCTGGATGCATCTGCGGCCGCCGGTCCTCCGCCTCCTGCTGCAGCTGCGTTTGCTGTGGCACTGAAGCTGCCGGACTTTTGGACCCGCCGGCAGCATCTCCACCTGCCTCCCCCAGCGGCCATGCAGAGATTTTCGCCATTTAAATATTGCCACGGAGAACGATCGTTACCCCATCTCTCACATTCAGGATTTTTCCGCCCTTCTCGCCGGGACCTCGATTTTTTCTAAAATTGACGTTCCTAAAACTGCTGTCATTACCCCCTTTGGCTTGTTCGAGTTTTTGCGCATGCCATTTGGCCTGAACGGTGCCACCCAGACCTTTCAGCAGCTGATGGACTCTGTCTTCCGCGGGCTGCCTTTCGTTTTCGTGTACCTGGACGATATATTGGTGGCCAGCTGCTCAGTAAGCCAGCACGAGTCCCATCTGCGCCAGGTTTTTCAGCGTTTGGCAGAGCACAGCCTGGTCATTAACCCCTCCAAGTGCCAGTTCGGGTTGCCTGTCCTGGATTTCCTCGGGCACCACATTTCCGCTGACTGTGTGGTCCCGTTGCCAGACAGGGTCCAGGCCGTTTCGGCTTTTCCGCATCCCACGTCGGTTAAAGCGTTACAGGAGTTCTTGGGGATGATCAGTTTTTACAACTGCTTTCTCCCCAGAGCTGCCCACCTGCTGCAGCCGCTCTACGGTGCCTTGAAAGGTAAAACAGCCAAAGATCCTGTTGACTGGCTGCCAGAACGCATCCAGGCGTTTTCCGCTGCCAAGTCTGCGCTGGCTAATGCCACCTTGCTGGCCCATGCCACCTTGCTGGCCCACCCGATTCCGTTGGCGGATATCGCGTTGACCACCAACGCATCTAATGTAGCAGTGGGCGCCGTGTTGGAACAGCGGGTTTCCGGTGTCTGGCAGCCGCTCACCCTTTTCAGTCGTACGCTCCAGGACGCCAAACGCAAGTACAGTGTTTTTGACAGGGAGTTGCTGGCCCTGCACCTCGCGACACGCCACTTTCATTTTTTCCTCGAGGGCCGCAACTTTACCGCGTACATTGACCACAAACCTTTGACCTTTGCCTTGTCCAAGGTCTCTGACCCATGGAGCGCACGCCAGCAGCGCCAGTTGGCAGCCATTTTGGAGTTTACGACAGACATTCAGCATGTGGCTGGTAAGTCCAATCATGTCACTGTGTTATGTGACGGCTGTGTGCAGGCAGGAATAGGACCCAAAGTGCAGACAGTCAGAGACAAAAGGTGAACTTAAATACAGCTTTAATGCTGAACTCCAAAAAGTAACAAAACTCAGACTCCAAGGTAAACTTATACAGACAGAACACACAGCAAAATGAACAGTAGATCGCGACAATGACAAACTGAAACACAGGGCTTAAATACATAGAGGGAGCAATCAGGGAATGGGCAACAGGAGGGAAACACAGCTGGAGCAAATCAGGCCTAACGAAACAGGGGAAGCAAAACCAGACACATTAACATAAAACAGAGACCTTCAAAGTAAAACAGGAAACATAATACAGACTGAACAACAGACACAGACTCACAGACAGGCACTACAGAGGGAACAGAGACGTGGGACCAGGGCAGACATAGACACTGACTGGACACGGGGATATAGCCGACAGGGGAGACAGCAACTAAGGATAACACAGAGACATAAACCAAAAGACAGAACTCTAACAAAGAAACCAAAGACTAGAATGATAAATAATATAATGAACTCAAAAGCTCTGGGTCAACGACCCAGGCATCCTAACACACTGACTGTCCCGCGTTTTGGTTTCCCCCGTGTATGTCGGTGTAGACTACGCTGCCATGGCCGCTGAGCAATGTGCTGACTCGGACATCCTTGCCCTTCAGTCAGCAAAAACAGGCCTCATGCTGGAGGACATGCCCGTGTGGGCCGGCAGTCCGCGCCTGCTTTGCGACGTTACCACCAGCCGCCCACGCCCAGTGGTCCCCCTTTCATGGCGTTGTCGTGTTTTCGACTCGGTACATGCCCTCTCTCATCTGGGCGTCCGGGCCTCGGTCAAGCTGGTCAGCGCCAGGTTCGTTTGGCCGGGCCTTCGCAAATCGGTGAAAGACTGGGCAGCAGCTTGTATCCCATGCCAATGCTCGAAGATCCACAGGCACACACAGGCACCCCTCAACCCTTTCCGCGTCCCCTGTAGGCGTTTCGATCACATGCATGTGGATCTGGTTGGTCCTTTGCCGCAGTCACAGGGTTGCACGCACCTTTTAACTGTGGTGGACCGCACGACCAGGTGGCCAGAGGCAGTGCCCCTGGCGGCCACGACAGCGGAGGCAGTAGCCAGGGCATTTTTGTCTACGTGGGTTTTGGGTTTCGGTCCCCCTGCTGACATTACCTCGGACAGGGGCCCCCAGTTCGTTTCGGAGCTTTGGTCTCCCATGGCTGGCGGCCTAGGGGTCAAGGTCCACTGCACCACAGCATACCACCCGCAAGCTAATGGGATGTGCGAACCGTTTCACCGGTCACTCAAGGCCGCGCTCCGGGCTTCCTTAACAGGTGGTAACTCGGTTGACCGTCTTCCGCAGCGTGGTTAAGGAAGACCACTGCTTGCCTGACACTTTTGTCCCGAGTTCGTTGGACTCTTCTTGTTTTGTTTTCGTCAGGCACGATGCCCATAGAACTCCGTTGCGCCCACCATATGACGGGCCATACAGAGTTATTAAACCGGGCCAAAAACATTTCCTTTTGGACTTTGGAGGTTGGCAGGAGGTTGTCTCTGTTAACAGACTTAAGCCTGCACATGTTCTGCAAGATGATCAGGTGGTTCTGGCCCAGGCCCCCCGCCGCGGCCGCCCACCTACCACCGGGCTGATGCATTCTGCCTTTTCCTCTAGGAGCACCCCACAACCAACGGAGACCGAGTTGTGTGCAGCTTTTTCTGACCGCCAGTGCCAGCCTTGCTCCTGGGCTGGGTTCCCCTCAGTCAGTTCTCCACCCCCCGGTTCAGCCGTTCTGGACTAGTTCTGCTGGGTGTTCGGGGGGGGGGGTGTGGCGGACCACTAGAGGGCTCCACTCACACCCAGTGTTGAGGAAGTGTGTTGATGTGTTTTGTGGCGCGATGTGTTCAGTTGATGTAAGAAGAGGAATAAAGCAGGAGTGAGAACTAATAGCTCCGTGTCATCTGTTTACCTCCACAATACATACTAAAGACATCAAAGATATGAAAAAAAATATATGGAATTATGTAGCAAAGGAAAAATCGATGAATAACTCTAAATTCAAGATTCGATATTCAAGAACTTTATTGTCAATACAACAATATACACAGTATAGAGCGTACTGAAATGCCGTTTCACCCCAAGTCCCCCATGGTGCATTTATAAGTATATTAAAAATATATCTCCAAGAGATATA
This sequence comes from Oreochromis mossambicus, assembly GCA_922035795.1. Taxonomy (NCBI): domain Eukaryota; kingdom Metazoa; phylum Chordata; class Actinopteri; order Cichliformes; family Cichlidae; genus Oreochromis; species Oreochromis mossambicus. The sequence goes on along the minus strand of CAKLIZ010000739.1, from coordinate 94,301 downwards.
AAACTAGCAATTACAAATAAATAATAACTTGCTAAATTTGGGTAAAATTAAGAGATAAAAAGGTACTATTACTAACTGTACAATACTATGCAATACTAACTGTACAATAAACAAAGACAGCACAGAGACAATACGAAGTGGTTTGTGCAGTAGGTATTGAATACCAGGTTCAGGTTATGGTCAGGATATTGTAGACAAGACAGGACGAAGACATGTCTAAGATGCAAAATGTGCAAATATAGTATAATTTAGATGTGTGTAAGCATATTGTTCATATTGTTTGTAGTGGATTTGTGGAAGTTTTTGTTGTTTTTGAGTCTTTTAGTGAGTATTGAAAGGTGTTTGTAAAAGTGTTTGTGTATATCAGTTCTTTGGTTGTAGTGAGTTGAGGGCTCTGACTGCTTGGGAGAAAAAGCTCTGGATGCTGCGGTTTTGATGCTGCAAAACTCTCTGCCAGATAGGAGGGAGAACAGTGCATGTGAGGGATGAAAAGGGTCCTTCACTATGCTGTTCGCACGTCGGATGATGTGTTTGTTGTAGAGTTGGGAGATGGGTGGGAGAGAGGCTCCAATGATCCTCTCTGCTGTCCTCACTGTCCACTGCAGAGACTTCTTTTGAGGAAAAGTGCAGTTCCCGTACCAGATACCAGCAGAGGACGCTCTCAGTGGTTCCCTGGTAAAATGATGTGATGATGGGAGGAGGGAGACTGGCTTTCTTCAGTTTCCTAAGAAAGCGAAGACATTGTTGGGCTTTCTTCATGATGGTAGCGGTGTTCAAGTTCCAGGAGAGGTAATCTGATATGTGCACACCCAGGAACTTCACACTGTGCGCTGCAAACCCTTGGCTTTCTCTTTTGGCCTTCCCAACTGTTGTTGTGACGCTGTATAAAAAAAATTGAATTGAATTGAATTGAATTAAAGTCCCTTGTAACAATATGGATGCTCTCCGGGTGCTGTCTCTACTGTTTTTTGATGATAACTTAGAGTCATTGAGTGCTGAGCTAACTTTCGCATCAGGGGGTCAGTTCAGTTCAATTTTGCTCATACAGCGCCAAATCACAACAACTGTCACCTGACGACGATCACGATCGCAACAATCACAATGGACCTGACCCAGGGGTGTTTGGAGGGCTCGATTGTGCTGTTTTCCAGCATCTTCTGTACCTGTTATTCAATGAGTTGGTTTTTTGCCGGCGAGGTGCAGTTGGTGGTTCGATCCTTGGCTCCTCTAGTCTGCATGTCAAGTATCCTTGGGCAAGATACTAACCCCAAGTTGCTCTCCGATGCATCCATCGGAGTATGAATGTGTGTGAATGTCGTTAGATTGGACTAAGTATAGCTAAAGTGCTTGTGAGAATGGGTGTGATTGGGTGAATGTGGCATGTTGTATAGAGCGCTTTGAGTACTCCGAGACAGTAGAAAAGCGCTATATAAGAATCAGTCCATTTACCAAAGGAGTCCTACAGAAGGAAGCTGGAAACCAAACTCCAAGTAAATAACACCAGGGAGAGTTGGCAGGGAACGCAGGCCATTACTGGCCTGAGACAAAAGGGAGGTGTGGGGATGGATGGCGAGGTTGAATGTGCAAACAACCTAAATCTGCACTTCAATAGGTTTGACTGCCCTGCTATTACCACACTCAGCTCTTCCCATCTTCTCCATTTTCCTCCCTCAGGCTATGTATACACTAGCCCAAATAAATTTGAAAACAGCGTTTTCGTCTGAAAACGCTCCGCGTCCACACTATCGTTTTCAGTCATTTTCACAGAGTTGTGCGTCCACATTGAAACGGCTGAAAAAGCTTACGCTCCAGTACTGCACATGTGTGAAACGCAAGACGATTCGACCTACCTCATTTCTGCCTGCCGTTTATTTACTTTCCGGCTCTTTGAAATGTGGCGGCAAAATGTTGAGGAAAAGCACCGAGAAAACGGCGTTTTCAAATGTATCCGAGAGCGTTTTCAAAATGCTGCATTTTCCTTGACCGAAAACGCCGTCTCAGTGTGGACAGAAGGCCTAAACGGAGAGAAAAAGATGCGCTTTCATACCAAAACGTATTAGCCCTTTAAGACCTACCATAGAACCAAGTCCGCCAGAGCTTATATTATATTTTTACATGTTGTAGTGCCATTTTTGGGAGCATTTCAAGTTGCTATACATCAATACAACCGTTATAGCCCAAATTTTAATAATATGTATGGATTAAGTGCATAGTAATTACATAAATTGCAAAAAAGTGCAATAAACTACAAAAAAATTGAAAATCGTTTTTGTTTTTTTAACATATATTTCTAGTTAGAGAAATTTAAGAGGCTTATCCCTCAAAACTGTAAATACAAAAAAGTTGCACAAAATAGTTTCCCACCACAGGAAATTTATTTTGAGTGTCTTCATAGTTTTATTTTTGAGATACACCAATTTTTATATACTGCAGGAAAAACGAAAATAAAAATTATAGTGCAAATTTGCAAAAAAGCAGCATATGCATCAAAATAAACTATTTCCAACAGTGCAATATAAGTCCAAAGCATCCCAGAAACGACACAGAAAGTCATAAAGTCAAAGATAACTTTTAAAAACACCAGTACAGGCTCATGAGGCCCTGATGGTAAAAAGACTACATTTCCGCGAAAATGACGTCACTTCCGGTTTCGGGCAGGTCATGGCGGACATGTGAAAGTTCGCGCTGACGTCTATTCCAACCTAGGAAGTGTTATGAACAGCTGATCGGATCGGCAAAGCGTGTTTCTGGAATATTATGGTTTTGTTGCTGCAAGCGCTTTTTATGCAGTTTTTGCAAAGCTATATGTGGAAGGAAACCGTGACCTAGGACAAGCTGATGGCATAAGATGTAAGTACAACTCCTCCGGTTTCATATGCAAAAAAAATTATTGCGCTAGCTTACGTGGTTGCAGAGCTACCGGGATTTAAAAATAGTTACGCAAAACAGAGCGTGCCCGCTCCGACCGGCTTTAAAGGGTTAGTGTGGACATGACCTCAGCCTGTCTCTCTTTGTCCTTCTCAGCAGATGAAATCAAAAGGGAACTGGGCAGACTCCAGTCCAGTTAAGCTGCTGGCCCCTGTAGTGAAGTAGGGTAGGTGGGTTTTTACGTGATGTCCGCGAATGCAGCGAGAACATCCACTCCTCCCCAGCTGACAATTAGAGGACTTATAAGAAACAGCTGCGCTTCACTACCACACGGAGGCATTTGGCATTCTTTCCCCTTCCAAGGTGGCCGAGAGCGTTAGGCGGCTAAGCACTGCAGAGCATTTTTATTTCTTCAGGAAAGCTGCTCATTTAGTATCACGCCTAGAGAGTGGTAAGTGAGACCCTTAAGGGCTTGTTATAATGTGGCATAGTAGGACGGACCCTGACGACTGCTTCTCTGTTTCATTACAGGATCATGTCACACTGCTGCAGTCTTGTCTTGTGGTCTTGCTTACTGTTGTTTTGTGTACCCCTGTTTTGTATTGTCACTGATTTGTCCTGTTGGTACTTTTAATTGGGTTTACACCTAACTTGCGTCGCCATTTATTTGCACCTAGTATGATGACATTTTACGCTCGATGGTGATGTTTTAAAGTGTGTTTAAAGGAGACTCTAGGGTAGAGTCCGTGTTTGTTGTTTATTTGAGTTGTATGTTTTCTGTCATTCTTTTGTCCTTTTCTTTGGAGAAGGTCCGACCATTTGTAGGAGGCTAGGCACGTGTGGTGGTTTCCCTTCCCCTGAAGCATGCGCGTGTGTACACTGGGGTATAGGTACAACACACCGGTTAGAGTGCAGTGAGGATTGCAGTGAGGTCGCAGGGGTGAGTAGCGGGTGGCACACTGGGCACTCCTCCCTGTAGTCTCCCTCCAAGTGGTCGGTCTTCCCCCTTTATATTTAGTACACCTGTTCGTCGGGCTGTTACTGTACGAAGGCAGTCCTTTTAATGAACCTTTGTACTTTTAGTGATGGTTGTCAAATAAACTATTTAGATTTAGTAGTTTTGTTTGTTTCTTTGCCCCACCTCTGCTGCAGATAACGAACCTGCGTGCCTGTGGTAATTGTTACATCCAGTAATCTTTTCCTGGGGTCTAAATTCCCCCAGGTGACGTTGTCCAAAACAACAACATTTAGGTTAGTGGTGTTTCGCCCCTCTGTAATCCCTTGCGCCACTACAATTTGGTGTGTGTCGACGGGATGTAGGTTCGGCGTCAACCTGCCCCAGACAAATCCTCTCCTCCCCTCCACGCGCCGCTACACCCCAATGATGTCTGTCCCAGGGCCCTCAGGTGCTGTTCTTCCCAGCTGTCTGGAGTTCTACATCGGATCTTCAACATCTTCAACATCTTCAACAAACTGCAGGGGGTTCCATCACTCTGGAAGACATCTTGCCTGGTTCCAGTCCCCAAAAAGATCAACCCGTCGACCCCCAGTGACTCCAGGCCAGTGACTTCACCTGTCATGAAGACACTGGAGCCTTGGCTGGACCCCCTACAGTTTGTTTATCAACCCCGTATCGGTGTGGAGGATGCCATCATATACCTGCTGGACCAGGCTTATTCTCATCTGGACATTGTTGGGAGCACTGTGAGGGTCATGTTCTTTGACTTCTCTAGAGCTTATAACACGATCAGACCATCACTGCTGGCGAATAAGCTCATGAAAAGGTGGACACCCCACTGGCAGCTTGGATTACAGACTATTTAACAAATCGACCACAGCAGAGCTATCGCTCTGATAACATCCTGAGCAGGACGGGGGCGCCTCAGGGTACTGTGCTATCACCCTTCCTCTTCACTCTCTACACATCTGACTTCAGGTACAAGTCTCAGTCATGTCATCTGCAGAAATTCTCTGACGACTCTGCCATTGTGGGCTGTATTAGGAATGGACAGGAGGAGGAATATAGGAGCGTGGTGGACAGCTTTGTTGAGTGGTGTGAGCTAAACCATCTACAACTTAACATTACAAAGACAAAGGAACTGATCATGGACTTTAGGAAGCATACTCCTCCTCCTACCCCTGTCACCATCAGAGGGGGTGACGTGGAGGTTGTGGAGGACTACCGGTACCTGGGGGTACACATTGACTGTAAACTGGACTGGTCCAAGAACACCAATGCTGTCTTCAAGAAAGGGCAGAGTCAGCTTTTCCTACTGGGTGGCTCAGGTTTTTCAATGTTTGTGGGAAAATGCTGACCATGTTCTATCACTCTGTGGTAGATAGTGTTGTGTTCTTTACAGCTGGGTGCTGGGGCAGTACTGTGAAGGCAGCTGATGCCAACAGGCTGAACAAGCTGGTTAAAAAATCTGGTTCTGTCCTGGATGTCAGACTGGAGAACTTAGGGGAGGTGTCTGAGAGGAGAAAACTTCTCAGTATCATGACCAACCCCTCTCACCCCATGCATGCCTCCATTATGGGCCATTGGAGCACACGCAGCAAAAGACTGATCACCTCTAAATGCAGAACTGACCGCCACAGGAAATCCTTCCTACCTGTGGCAATAAGACTGTACAACTCCTCCTCGCTTTGTAGATGACTTTTTAGGATTAATATTAATGTAACTTTGTCTTTTACTCGATTGTGCAATACTATTGGTCATCTGTATGTTATTGATTGAATGTTTGTCTCATTCTCCCTTTATATGCTGCTACACAATTTTATTCATTGCATGCCATATGTCACTTGTATTGATAGGTATGTTATTTTTATTTTATTGTATTCTGTTCTATTTATTTTATTATATTTTATTTTATTCTATTCTATTTTATTCTATTCTTGTGCACTTGTTTTTGTTTTGTTTTTTCTTTATCCTCCTGCCGCAGTGAGCATGTTCATAACAAACAAAACAAAATTTCCCTTGGGATAAATAAAGTTCTTATCTTATCTTATCTTGAGTGCCACTCTGTAATTGTTGTCTGGCGAGAAAGGAGCAGCTAGCAGGTCCCATGGGCATGCGGTGTGGAAGTCAGTCGAAGGCTAGTCAGGTAGATTGAACATCATACATTTATTTGGCATTAACAGAGCAGGACCATACAAGCCAGGTCTCCATGGCTCTACACAATCAGAAGAACAGACAAAGCCAGCCCTTACAAGGGTAAGGTCTCTCTGATAAAACAGGGGAGAGGAGAGCAGCATGTTTGACTGTAATGGCTACGGCACTTAGCGGTGCTATGCCATAATAATGGTTGTTACAAGTGATTGGCTGGGTTGAGAGTGGAGAGATGGAGTCAGAAGTGGAGTGGAGTAGAGCGGATGTGATGGGTTGTCCATGATGGAGGGCAGTTTGTTTAGGCACCATCTGCCCCTCACTAACTTAAATCCTTCCAAATTCTAACTAATGATGTGCCCAGCCTTGCAGATTAATTTGTTGATTATGCTGGCATCTCTGGGACTCAGAAGATCTCAAACATCTTGCTCATCCCCTTCTTGTACACAGCATCACTGTTGGTCCTCCAGTCCAGTCTATCATATCATCATTAAGTACCTGTAGCTGTGGATGACTGAGATGACCGAGAACCTTCAGAGACATACCTGTAGCTGTCCACTATTTTAACTTCTTCACTAGGGGTGGGTTTTGATAATCGATTTTCTGATTAAAGTCAATTTTAGCTTGAATAAAGCAATATTGATTCATTAAAATCCTGAATCGATTTTTAAGTATTTTGCCAGAAATGTCAGAATCTCAGGTTAAACCTCACAAAACTAGTTCCGCAACCACCAAACAGCTAAAGCAGTAAATGAGAGCATGTAAACGGATTCCGCAAAAAGACGTGAACACGAAGTGCGGACCAGACGCATGGTGATAATGAAATTACAGTGGTCCCTCGGTATATCGTGGTTCACTTTTTGAGGCCTCGCTGTTTCGTGGATTTTTTGGGGGGTGCAATTTTGCATGTTTTTTATAGAATAGAATAGAATAGAATGCCTTTATTGTCATTATACAGCTGTACAATGAGATACAGAGCATCTCCTACTCAGTGTAAACATGTTGGGGGGGGGGGGTACAGTTCTGCAGCGCTATATACATATGGACAGTATTAACATAGGGAAGAAGATGTATATATATATAAAATGTACAATTTACAAACCGTAAACAATATGTAATAAATAGTGTTATGTATGTACAGTTGAGTTATTGCACGTGGAATTGGTATAAATAGTGTTTATGTATATACAGTTATTGCACATAGAATTGGTATAAATAGTGGTGGTCCATAGAGGAAGTGGGAAGTGGGGGGCTGTGTTATCGGTGCATGTGTGAGTTCAGGGTGGTTATCGCTTTGGGGAAGAAACTGTTTTTGAGTCTGTGGGTTTTTGTGTTGATGCACCTGTAGCGCTTCCCTGAGGGAAGCAGGCTGAACATGTTGAAACCAGGGTGGGAGCTGTCCTTGATAATGTTTGCTGCTCTGCTGAGGCAGCGGGAGGAATAAATGTCCATCAGGGAGGGGAGAGGGCAGCCGATGATCTTTTGTGCTGTCTTGACCACACTCTGAAGCCTCACTCAGCCGATGATCTTTTGTGCTGTCTTGACCACACTCTGAAGCCTCACTCTATCCGCCTTGGTGCAGCTGCCGTACCATACCGTGATGCAGTAGGTTAGCAGGCTCTCAATGGACGAGCGGTAGAAGGTCAGCAGCAGGTTGGAGTTCAGCTTGTACTTCCTGAGGACTCTCAGGAAGTGCAGCCGCTGTTGGGCCTTCTTGATGACCGCTGAGATGTTTTCCGTCCAGGAGATGTCAGCAGAGATGAGGACACCAAGGAACCGGAAGGTGTGGACCCTCTCCACACACTCCCCGTTGATGTAAAGGGGGGCTAAGTCAGTGCTGTGTCTCCTGAAGTCAACAATGAGCTCTTTGGTTTTCTTGGTGTTCAGTGCCAGGTTGTTTTCTGAACACCATGCTGCCAACTTCAGGACTTCCTCTCTGTAGTCTGCCTCGTCTCCCTTCGAGATGAGTCCGACTACCGTGGTGTCATCAGCAAACTTGATGATGAGAGTGTTGTTGTGGGCCGGACTGCAGTCGTGGGTGTAGAGAGAATACAGGAGGGGGCTCAGCACACAGCCCTGTGGGGAGCCGGTGCTCAGTGTGCGAGTGGAGGAGAGATGAGGGCCGAGTCTCACAGTCTGGGGCCGGTTTGTGAGGAAATCCTTTATCCAGGCACATGTGAGAGGAGGGAGGCCAAGAGTGACCAGTTTGTTGATGAGGATGTCCGGGATGATAGTATTAAAGGCTGAGCTGTAGTCCACAAAGAGCATTCGGACGTAGCTCTGCCGCTGCTCTAGGTGACTCAGCACAGCGTGGAGGGCTGTGGCGATGGCGTCTTCTGTGGATCTGTTTGCACGGTATGCAAACTGGTGGGGGTCGAATTCTGGGGGGAGGTAATCCTTGATGTGTTGATGTGTTAAAATTTTTTACAGCGCATTGTGTTCTGCGTCCTGATCAGCGGTAGACAATTTTCAATCAATCTCGTGCCGTGTCTCCTGTACAGTACAGAATGCGTTCAGCTTGTCAAATTTACATAAATCTTCACTAGCAGGGGACAACAAACACAACAGTGTCGACGTCAAAGGATTATAAGGCGTATTAAGTGAAACCAAACAGGCAGATAAGTCAAACTTTACTCAACTCATTCTTCTTGCTTCCTCTACTTCCGTACCATTGATTCATTAATGTTGAATTCTTCATTTTGATCGTATGGTACTTCCGGTACCGCACTTCCGGTATGATGGCGCCTGTGTTTGGCTTTGCCGCTGCCGGCTGTGGTTTCTCTGTGCTGTTTTTTTCGGCCTTTTTGCTTTCACTTTTTGTCACTAATGTGTTGGCTGCCCTTGTCTATGATCGCCTGACGCTATTATCCATCCGATCCTTTATGATAAGTCAAGATGCCTCATCCTCCTGCGGTATTTTCCATCCTCCACTGCCGACACCGGTGTCTGGATCTTCGTTAGGTGTCATCAGTGGCGCCTTTCTGTGTCCGCGTAAGTCACGGAGGAGGAGAGGAAAAAGTGCAGGTGTCCAGGTAAAACTCAGACTGTTCTGGAAGTGGGGACTAACTGTGCCTGGATCTATGAGATGGCGCTACCTCAGGAGTGTTCATCCAGACTCTCCTGTTGTTTGGCCTTCCATCCCCGCGGTGAGTGGAATTTATGAGCGTCGCGGCTCAAACTCTCTGTTTCTTCGTTCCCTAAATCGGGCCGCTTCTGTTAATATGTCTTCTACTTCGCTGAGCCTGGCGCTTTTTAACGCTCGATCAATGACTAATAAAACGTTCTTGCTGAACAATTTTATTCTTTCCAAGAAACTGGACTTCTTATTTCTAACCGAAACCTGGCAGCGCGATGGTGACTTTTCATCCTTCATCGAACTTTGCATTTACATTCATCAGCCAGCCACGGAGGTCGGGTCGAGGAGGAGGTGTCGCTGCAGTGTTTGGAAGCCGGTTTTACTGTGGCGCAGTGTTGGTCGGACATTTTTCATCCTTTGAACTACAGCTGTTTAGAATTGGAAATAAAGATCCGTTTTACTGTGCTGTAGTGTATCGTCCACCTGGCCTAAACAGTATGTTTTTAAAGGAGTTCAGTGACTTTTTATCCACGACTTTGAAGCTGTCCAGACTGGTTATAGTCGGAGATTTTAATATACACGTTGATGATGACTCTGACCTCTTTGCCAGAGGTTTCCTTAGCGTCATGGATTCTTTTCATTTTACTCAGCATGTGTCTGGTCCCACACACACCAAAGGACACACACTGGACCGTGTTTTTACTTTTTATTTGTACTGAGGACATTTTTATTTCAGATCATCATTGTATTCTTTTTAATCTGTCTTTTCATCTGTCCCTCTCTCCTATTCGACATGTGGTTAGCTCTCGCATCTTAAATTCCTCTACTGCTGTTAAATTTTCCAATGCTTTTAATTTAGTTTTATCTCCTTATAAAGATGTTCATTTTTTAACAAATCTTTTTAATAATCATTGTCTTTCTATTTTTAGACAATGTTTGTCCTGTCAAAACTAGACTAGCTCCGGTTTCAAAGTCGTCTCCCTGGATAAATGACAGCATTCGCTTCTTAAAGTGTTGCTGCCGTAAGGTTTAGCGTTTATGGAGGAAAACGCGTTTGCATGTTGTCACGGGTTCAAAATATTGGGGATGGATACAGGAGGAAAACCAAAATAACAACACTGGTCCGGCCGGGTCAAGTCAAACGATGATTTTAATGCACACGTGTGGGAGATGGGACACTGTACGCAGACAGCACCAGATCTCTCCCCGAAAACCACACAACAATAGTTTTTATGAACATCAGGGTATTGGAACGCCCCCTCATGCGTAAAGTAGGTACAATACAATCAATGTTGACAACTTTTAACACATTAAAAGAACATCTTCTTCTTCCCGAGGCCAGATCCTTCCCAGTAATCTTCTAACTCTGCTTATCCCCTGGAACAAACAGTCTCTCCTGCAAGCATAATCAAACAGCTACAAGGCCTTGCAAACTATTATTTAAATGTTTGAACTCTCCCCTCTACATGAATTTAACTACTGCTTGTGTGTGTGCGTGTGTGACTCGACCTCAGCATTCACTCTGTCTATAAGGACAGAGGCCAACTCTTCATGTGTGCAATAACCTAACTGAAACCATACATGTAATATGTTGAATAAATGTTCTAATCAAATGCCACTACTCAAAGCTTATTAAAAAGAATATAAATGAATAAAGGATAATGATGAATCACATGATATATGTGTTTTGTAAGCATGTGCGCCCTTCTACGCTCTACGTCACTTCCCTCAATAGATCAGCCAGACATCCCGCTGACTGTAGCTTTTAACCCTTACTGACATGAGCACAACTCCATAATAAGCACCAAGCGGCAATATGTATAAAGATGATCATGGTTACACCTGTAATGAAAGATTATATGATTATACCAACCCCTGTAAATAGAAGATTAACATGAGGTAATAACAATCACTGTAATACAAACGTTAATGTAATGTCCATAGCTTCAATAAATGCTTTACAGGGAGTGCAGAATTATTAGGCAAATGAGTATTTTGTCCACATCATCCTCTTCATGCATGTTGTCTTACTCCAAGCTGTATAGGCTCGAAAGCCTACTACCAGTTAAGCATATTAGGTGATGTGCATCTCTGTAATGAGAAGGGGTGTGGTCTAATGACATCAACACCCTATATCAGGTGTGCATAATTATTAGGCAACTTCCTTTCCTTTGGCAAAATGGGTCAAAAGAAGGACTTGACAGGCTCAGAAAAGTCAAAAATAGTGAGATATCTTGCAGAGGGATGCAGCAGTCTTAAAATTGCAAAGCTTCTGAAGCGTGATCATCGAACAATCAAGCGTTTCATTCAAAATAGTCAACAGGGTTGCAAGAAGCGTGTGGAAAAACCAAGGCGCAAAATAACTGCCCATGAACTGAGAAAAGTCAAGCGTGCAGCTGCCAAGATGCCACTTGCCACCAGTTTGGCCATATTTCAGAGCTGCAACATCACTGGAGTGCCCAAAAGCACAAGGTGTGCAATACTCATAGACATGGCCAAGGTAAGAAAGGCTGAAAGACGACCACCACTGAACAAGACACACAAGCTGAAACGTCAAGACTGGGCCAAGAAATATCTCAAGACTGATTTTTCTAAGGTTTTATGGACTGATGAAATGAGAGTGAGTCTTGATGGGCCAGATGGATGGGCCCGTGGCTGGATTGGTAAAGGGCAGAGAGCTCCAGTCCGACTCAGACGCCAGCAAGGTGGAGGTGGAGTACTGGTTTGGGCTGGTATCATCAAAGATGAGCTTGTGGGGCCTTTTCGGGTTGAGGATGGAGTCAAGCTCAACTCCCAGTCCTACTGCCAGTTTCTGGAATACACCTTCTTCAAGCAGTGGTACAGGAAGAAGTCTGCATCCTTCAAGAAAAACATGATTTTCATGCAGGACAATGCTCCATCACACACGTCCAAGTACTCCACAGCGTGGCTGGCAAGAAAGGGTATAAAAGAAGAAAAACTAATGACATGGCCTCCTTGTTCACCTGATCTGAACCCCATTGAGAACCTGTGGTCCATCATCAAATGTGAGATTTAGAAGGAGGGAAAACAGTACACCTCTCTGAACAGTGTCTGGGAGGCTGTGGTTGCTGCTGCACGCAATGTTGATGGTGAACAGATCAAAACACTGACAGAATCCATGGATGGCAGGCTTTTGAGTGTCCTTGCAAAGAAAGGTGGCTATATTGGTCGCTGATTTGTTTTTGTTTTGTTTTTGAATGTCAGAAATGTATATTTGTGAATGTGGAGATGTTATATTGGTTTCACTGGTAAAAATAAATAATTGAAATGGGTATATATTTGTTTTTTGTTAAGTTGCCTAATAATTATGCACAGTAATAGTCACCTGCACACACAGATATCCCCCTAAAATAGCTAAAACTAAAAACAAACTAAAAACTACTTCCAAAAACATTCAGCTTTGATATTAATGTGTTTTTGGGTTCATTGAGAACATGGTTGTTGTTCAATAATAAAATTATTCCTCAAAAATACAACTTGCCTAATAATTCTGCACTCCCTGTAATGCAATGCTTATTATATGATTCTAATGTAATGATAAAATAACAGTAAAATATCTCTTCTCAATGTCCATCTCCTTCATTTAAAGGACCTTTTAGTCTCTTTTAACACTTCAGTTCGAGATGCGAGGGCTGCCTATTTCTCAGACTTACTGTCTAAGAGCAGAGGTAACCCCAAGGTACTATTCAACACCATTAGTGATATTGTTGCTCCTGATCCACCTGCTGTCCCAATTTCATCAAATGAAGATTGTGAAAAATTTCTTTCTTTCTTCGTTGAAAAAGTCAGTAACGTGAGGAACAATATCTCTCCTTCTGTGTCTCTCTTGTCTGCTCCAACTCAAGCTAGGCCTGTAATTTTAGAAAGATTTTTACCTGTGTCCTTACCAGAGCTGGTCAAGTTAGTTAATTCAATGAAAGCATCCTCCTGCTCTCTTGATATTTTACCTGGATCTTTGTTTAAAAATGTCTTTCAGTCTATTGGTCCCTGTGTGCTCACAATTATCAATACCTCACTGGTTTCTGGTCAGGTCCCTGTTTATTGTAAGAATGTTGTTATTCTCCCACTGTTAAAAAAAACCTAAGCTTGATGCTTCTCTTCTCAGTAGCTACAGACCGATTTCAAAATTACCGTTCATTGCTAAGATTTTAGAAAAGGTTGTGGCTAAGCAGCTTATAGCTATTCTAGATGAATACAGCATTCTGGATAAATTCCAATCTGGCTTTCGTAGAGCTCACTCTACTGAAACTACACTTCTTAGAGTCTCCAACGAGATTTTGATGAGATGTGATGCAGGAGAATGTTCCGTTCTGTTGATGTTGGACCTGACCTCCGCCTTTGATACTGTGGACCATCATATTCTGCTAGATAGGCTGAGACACTGGGTTGCCTATCAGGGGTTGCTTTGGACTGGTTTGAATCCTATTTGCATGAACGACCCTTTTCTGTGGCTACCTCTAAGTACAGTTCCTCTTCTACTTTTCTTGCGGTGTGCCACAAGGTTCAGTTTTGGGGCCTTTATTGTTCTTACTGTATTTACTTCCTCTTCAACACTTATTGAGCACTTTTAAGGACATTTCGTATCACTGCTATGCAGATGATATTCAGTTATATATCTCCTTTAAGCCCCATGATGTTTCCAAGCTACAGATTTTGCATAAGTGCATAGACTCCATTAGATGTTGGACGGCTGGAAACTTTCTTCAACTAAATGAGGAGAAGACTGAAGTCCTTGTTTGTGCTCCTAAAAATTTTGTACCTAGTGTTATGGAAAACTTGGGTCCACAGGCTACATTTGCCAAACCGTCAATCAGGAACCTTGGTGTTACTATTGACTCAGCTCTGACTTTGGATGCCCATGTAAAATCTCTGGTTCGCTCCTGTTTTTATCACTTGAGAAACATTGCTAAGCTGAGTCCCATTGTATCGCGCTCCGAATTAGAAATTGTCATTCATGCATTTGTTTCATCTCGTCTGGATTATTGTAATTCTTTGTTTACTTGTTTATGTAAAGCCTCTTTGGAGCATCTGCAAGTTGTTCAGAACGCTGCTGCAAAGCTTCTGACCAAGTCCTCCAAGTATTCCCATGTCACACCCCTGCTGATTCAGCTGCACTGGCTCCCCGTTAAATTCAGAATCCAGTTTAAGTTTTTGACCTTGACTTTCAGGGCTCTGCATGGACAAGCACCAACATATATAAGTGAACTTTTACATCCATACATTCCCAGCAGGTCCCTGAGGTCATGTGACCAGGGCTTGCTGGCTGTCCAACACACGAGGCTGAAAACAAAAGGCGACAAAGCTTTTGTAACTGTGGCCCCCAGATTGTGGAACTCTCTCCCTTTGAGCCTGAGATCTGTGGACTCAGTGGTCGCTTTTAAAAAACAGCTAAAAACTCATCTTTTTAAACTTGCTTTTGGTTGATTTTTAATTTTTAGGTTTTAGCTTCTGTGAAGCACTTTGTGATTTTTATCTTGAAAGGTGCTATATAAATAAAGTTTTACTAAAGTTTTTTTACTAATTCTCTCGCAGCTGCTCTATTTCCATGTTCTGGACCTGAAAACAGGGTTTGATCTTTGGTTTCATTCTATAATACTGGACTTATTTTTCTACAAAGGTTTGAACTTTGAGAGTGATTAAACAAGAGAGAAACGTGTGAAAATGTTGATGCCTGTCTGAGAAAAGTGTATAAAGTGTGTGGTGAGGAGTTTTACAGCCTTAAAACATCTATAATAATTGTAAAAAATAAGGTTTGCTACTTCGCGGATTTCACCTGTCGCGGGTTATCTTTAGAACGTAACACCCGCGATAAACTAGGGAACACTGTACTGAGATTGGCACTACTGAAGTTATTGAAATTGGTACTACTGAAAACTGATTCACAAAAAAAATTCAAATTGTGCCAAATTCCAGAACCAGTGCACATCTTAGTTAGAGGAAGAAAGAGAGTGAGACCACGCGACCTCATTACTGTGAGATGTTAAAGGGCATACACATTTTAAAAACTTAATTGCAATGCTATCTGCAACATTTGTAATTAAAAATGCAAAGCAACACATGACAACAAATTTAATCCGAGGAAACACTTTAGAAAAATATATATAGTATATAATGGTAAATGGACTAATTCTTATATACTGCTTTTCTACTCTCCCGGATGCTGAGTTTGTTTCAAAACAAGGACCCAGGCGCAGCCCTAATTGTAGCAGGGGACTTTAACAAAGATGAATTTTCATCAACAAGCTACGTGTCCAACGAGAAGGGACAGAATCTTGGACCATTGCTACACACCATACAAGCAGTGCTGCAAAGCTGTTTCACACCCGGCTTTTGGAAAGTCTGACCAACACCATCTTCCTCATTCTTAAGTATAAACAAAATACACAGAGGGATGAAGTAATCACGAGGGAGGTGAAATGCTGGTCTGCAGAATCAGAAGCTACGCTACAGGACACACTCAATGGCATAGACTGGGACATGTTCATGTTCATGTGAAGACAAAATCAACGAGTTTACGGAAGTAGCAGTAAGCTTCGTTAGCATGCTAGTGGAGGAGATCATCCCCACTGTGAGAGTCGTGACATTCCCAAATCAGAAGCTGTAGGTGATCAGATCGATCCACGCTGCAGTGAACACCAGGACCGCCACCTACAACAATGTGAGTCCCTGGCGATCGTGGCTCAAGAGTTGGCAGTTCGTCTTTTATCGGAAGGTTGCCGGGGATGGGTGGATGACTGAATGTAGTGTAAAGCGCTTTGGGGTCCATAGGGAGTAAGTAAGAAAAGCGCTATACAAATACAGGCCATTTACAAAGCGGCTTCATACTGGGTGTGGGGCATGGTAAGGGATGCCAAACACCAGTATCAGGAGGGTATGGAGTCTCACTTCTGCCATTGCAACACAAAGAGCATGTGGCATGGATTACAAAGCCACGGACACTGCGATGATCTATGCCGACTCTGCATTCACCAGTTTTACATAACCATCATCTTTATCATTGCATTAATTATCATTTCATCAAAGCATTTATTGAAGTTGCTGGCATTATGTGATAATTTGTATTACAGGGGTTATCATAATCAAATATTAACATGTTTATTACAGGTGCAGTTATAACCACTTTAAATCGTTGAGTTAAATCTATAATCTTAAAAGCTTATATGCTGAGTATATTGTTACAGTAAAATAGTAGCTGAGCAAAGGCCTGAATGTATTCAGCTTCTTGTTGCATTTGAGTTTGCCTAGCAACAGGTGACAGAAGGAGGAGAAGTCCATGGGGACCTCAAAGGCCTGAGATCATATTTGGAAGAGGATGCCAGAAAGGGGAACTTCTGCGTCTGCATTTATCTCTTAAAATTGATCATTGTCTGTAGAAGAGGCAAAGAATGTTCTTAAGATGCAAATTATGTGCTTGTAAACGCAAGAGGGGGCGTTACAATACCCTGATATTATAAAAGCAATCTGAAGTGTATTTTTGGACGGGGATTTACAACTGATGTGTTCCAGTTTACATCTCCCCACGCTGCGTGTATTCATTAAAATCAATTGTTTGACCGACCTCTTCTGGACCATCATTGTTTTACTCTCGTCCTCAATTTCGGACCCTTAACACCAGTGAGCTGAATGAGTTCTATGCCCATTTCGAGGTTAGCCAGGAGGCTAATGCTAACTACTGCCTGACATCTGAGGACGGTGATGTCATCAGCGAGGGACCTGCGATCAGCATCACGGAGCACAACGTCCGAGCAGCGCTGAGGAGAGTGAACACAAGGAAAGTGGCAGGACCAGATGGCATCACCGGCCATCTGCTGTGTTGCTGTGCTGACCAGCTAGCAGATGTGCTCACTTCCATTTTCAAAGAGTCCCTGGCAAAGTCTGTTGTCCCCACATGCTTCAAGACATCCACCATCATCCCTGTGCCCAAGAACAACAACCCCTCATGCCTGAATGACTACCGCCCAGTTGCACAGACTTCAGGGGTAATGAAGGTGTTTGAAAGGCTGTTGAAGAACATCATCTCCTCCTCCATCCCAAACACCACAGATCCACTCCAGTTCACCTACCAACCCAGCAGATCCACAGAGGACGCCATCACCCATATCCTGCACACCACTCTCAACCACGTGGACAAGAAACGGGGTAACTATGTGAGATTGCTGTTTGTTGATTACATGTCAGCAAATAACACAATAGTGCTCGGTAGACTGTTCACAAAACTGAGGGATCTAGGACTCAACAGCCTTCTGTGTGGATGGGTGTTGGACTTCCTCACTGGCAGATCTCAGGTGGTGAGGGTGGGTAAGTGCGTCTCGGACAGCATCACCATCAACACAAGAGCACCACAGGGGTGTGTACTCTCGCTACTGCTCTACTTCCTCTATACTTCTAACTGTGTGGCCACTCATTGCTTCAACACCATTGTGAAGTTTAGTGATGACACAGTGGTGTTGGGCGCCACCTCCAACAATGATGAGGCAGCCTACATGGATGAAATGAAGAATCTGGCATCGTGGTGCCAGGACAACCACCTCCAGCTGAACATCTGCAAGACCAAGGAGCTGGTGGTGAACTTCAGAAGGAGTAAGCAATGAGGCTTCAAGCCCTTATCATCAACGGAGCTCCAGTGGAGAGGGTGCAGTCCTTCAAGTATCTCGGTGTCCACATGTCCTCAGACCTGACATGTTCTGCTCACATTCTAGTCCAGTCCAAAAAGGCTAGGCAGCTCCTGTACCATCTCCGACAACTGAGGAAGTTCAGGGTCTCTCCAGTGATCCTCAGGACTGTCTATACGGGTGCTGTGGAGAGCATCCTTACACAGAACATCACATCCTGGTATGGGAACAGCTGTGTGAAGGACAAAAGCTCTTCAGAGAGTGATCTGTACGGCAGAACGCTGCTGCAGAGCCGCTCTCCCCTCCCTACAGGACATCTACACCAGGAGATGTTGGTCCAGAGCAGGTCAGATATTGAAGGACCTGTTCCATCCTAACAACAAACTGTTCCAACGTCTGCAATCAGGCAGAAGGTTCCTCACCATCCGAGCAAAAACAGAGAGGCTCAAGAGGATCTTCCATCCTCAGGCCATCCAATTATCCGATTGTCCGGTTATCCAGTCCGGCCCCGGACGGCCGGGAGAAGATGGATGGATGGATGGATGGATGGATGGAGGTTACACTGTGGCAATGATGTCAACATCACAGATATTGTCAGGCAGCTGGAGTGGTGTGTAAAATTCAGTAAAATAACAAATGTTTTTAGTTTCAGTTTTCAATTTTTTGATAAGATTTAATCATTTGAAACTACTATTTCAAAATGAGTACTGACAAAACTAACACTGGGTACTGATCAAGGTTATTATCGTTAACGAAAACTAACGAAATAACGAAAACTAGAAGTGAAAAAACATTTTCGTTAACGGAAATAAAAATAAAAACAAAAAAAGGAAAACTAACTAAAACTGTAATGAGTGTTCACAAAACTAACTAAAATTAACTGAATTTATTGCAAAAATGCGTTTAGTTTTCGTTGATGTGTGCGTGTCATACAATAGTCAAGGGTGAAAATGAAGTTTAGTTTCCAGGTTTTTTTCTTGCTGTGTCTCATTATGCCAGCAGGTGGCAGTACGTTAGTCGAGTCGTCTGTGTCGCTGCTCCGTCCACACGCAGAATCATGTCAGGAAAAGTCTGGAGAAAGCGCCAGCTTCCAATTTGGGATTACTTTGAATATGACTGTGTTTTGGATAAAGCAAGTGTCTTGTAGTGGAAAGAGACAAATTATGAGGGACATTTCTAAAAGGAAAAAAATCCCACAAACCTTAAAGTGCACTTGAAAAGCTCACACAAGAAGGCTAACCTAGCTTACCTGGAGAAGGTAAGGGAGCACGCCCAACCCTCATCCCCAGAAACAGAAGCTAACCCCAGGCAAGGCAGCGTGATGCATCCCGAGACAACAGGACTGGGATATCTACATAACTGTGTGAGTCAATTGCCTTAACACCCGGTGCTGCAAGAGTTAATAGTCTCATTGGGGCCAAGATATACATTTTATAGTTGCCTGGTATCAATGGTTGTTCATCTGCCTTTATTTATTTATTTAAAGAACCCATAGGTGGGAATGTGAGTTGTCTGTCTCTGCGTGTTAGCCCTGCGACAGACAGGCGACCTGTCCAGGGTGCAGGGTATGGTAGCTGGAATAGCAACATACCCAAGGATAAGCAGAAGAGCATGACTGATATGATGAAACTGGGATTTTGTTACACTTTATTGCAAACACAACTAAAACTATAACTGAAACTAATCAAAACTAAACTGAAACTAAGGATTTTCCAAAAAATAAAAACTAAACTAAACTAGCAAACAATTAGTAAAACTAATTAAAACTAATATAAAATTGAAAATCTGAAGTCAAAACGAAATAAAAATAAAAACTAATGAAAATTGCAAAACTATTAAAACCCTGGTACTGATACTCAAATTGATTTGAACATGCAAAATCCTCAACTCGAGTGATGTCCCTATTTAGCACAGATTTCATTTTGAAGCTGTTTTTCAACTAACACTAGATGTCAGGAAATACCAGTGATTGTAAATGTGTGTCAAAATTTTTGTTAGGTTGCCTTTCCATTTTGAAAAAGCATAGATAAAAGTGCTTGTAAGAATGGGTGTGAATGGGTGAATGAAAGCGATTTGAATTGGTCAGGTAGAGTAGAAAATCATTACACTGCGTTCCAAATTATTATGCAAATGATATTTTTCTCTGATTTTCCTAAATAGTCGATTCAAATGGCAGTCAGCATAATTTTCGAGTCATCAACCATTAGAGTGTAATTCAAATGTAACTGAACAAACCTCCCAGTGAAAACAGTATGTTTTTCAAAAATAAAAAACTTAAAATGCACTGTTCCAAATTATTACGCACACAGAGTTTCAAAACATTTTAAAGATTGTAAAGAATTGAACATGGTCATTTGTTGAATTTGTAGCATTAGGAGATCATATTTACTGAAATCAAAAGCTATTTCAATCAAAACGCTCTTATGGGGTCAAGTTACATATTAACATAGGACCCCTTATTTGATAGCAATTTCACAGTTCTTGCATCCATGGAACTTGTGAGTTTTTTGGAGTTTCTGCTTGAATGCCTTTGCAGGATGTCAGAATTAGTGATGGTAAACTTGATTCTTTTTACTGAATCAAGTTTTAATGAGTCACTCACCAAAGTGAATCGGGTTTTTTGAGTCATTTGATTCACTGAGTCAGTTGACCAGAGAGTGCAAAAAAATTTACATTTTCACTCAAACTTAATTTCTTTCTTTCTTTTCATGTATATCCTACTGCTAAGATGAGTGATTCTAAAAGAAAACAACTATTTTATAGAGCAAAAAAATTTCTAAAAGGAACATTTATTTTGTTTATTTTTATTTTATTAGTATTTTCCTTAAATGTGTCAAATATATATTTTCTCATCTAAATGTCCACTGAGCTGTGAGCCAGGGGGCGGTAATGCGCCTTAACATTGGTTGCCAACCAAGAAGAAGAAGAAGCTGTGAGCCAGGAGGGAGGGGGTGAGGGAGTGAGTGAGTGATTCGTTCGCTCTATGATTCAGCACAGGAGGGAGGGGGTGAGCGAGTCCTGAGTGATTCGCTTACGCTTACGATTCAGCACAGGAGGGAGGGGGTTAGTGAGTCCTGAGTGATTCGCTCGCTCTATGATTCAGCACAGGAGGGAGGGGGTGAGTGAGTGAGTGAGTGACTCGTTCACTCTACGATTCAGCACAGGAGGGAGGGGGTTAGTGAGTCCTGAGTGATTCATTCGCTCTATGATTCAGCACAGGAGGGAGGGGGTGAGCGAGTCCTGAGTGATTTGCTTACCCTACGATTCAGCACAGGAAAGGAGGGGGTGAGTAGCTCAAATGTGCTGTTAGCATGTTAGCAGAGCGATGCTACTGTGAACCGAGGAGCTGTTGTCTTGATTTGAGCTTCTACTCAGGGTTTTTTCCTCCAGTTCAGAGCAGAAATGTTTTTGTTAAGATACTGGATGTTGTGTTTTTCTCCACAATTTTAATTATAAGCTAGATATATTGCTGCTAACATCAACAGGGATGAGTCAGTGAGTCAGTTGGGCTTGTGAATCATGATTCATGAGTCAGTAAAGTGATTCTCGAGTATTGAACGATTCGTTCATGATTCGCGCATCACTAGTCAGAATAGCCTCCCAGAGCTGCTGTTTGGATGTGAACTGCCTCCCACCCTCATAGTTTTTTGCTTGAGAATGCTCCAAAGGTTCTCAATAGGATTGAGGTTAGGGGAGGATGGGGGCCACACCATGAGTTTCTCTCCTTTTATGCCGATAGCAGCCAATGATGCGGAGGTATTCCTTGCAGCATGAGATGGTGCATTGTCTAGCATGAAGATGATTTTGTTGCGGAAAGCACTGTTCTTCTTTTTCTACAATGGAAGAAAGCGGTCAGTCAGAAAATCCACATACTTTGCAGTGGCCATTTTCACACCTTCAGGGACGCTAAAGGGCCTAACCAGCTCTCTCCCCGTGATTCAGGCCCAAAACATGACTCCACCACCTCCTTGCTGATGTCACAGCCTTGTTGAGACATGGTGGCTATCCACCAACCATCCACCACTCCATCCATCTGGACCATCCAGGGTTGTATGTCACTCATCAGTGAACAAGACTGTTTGAAAACTAGTCTTCATGTAGTTCTGGGCCCACTGCAGCCATTTCTGCTTGTGAGCATTGGTTAGGGGTGGCCAAATAGAAGGTTTATGCACAACTGCAAGTCTCTGGAGGATCCTACACCTTGACGTTCGCGGGCCTCCAGAGGCACCAGCAGCTTCAGTGTTCTGTTTGCTGCTTTATAATGGCCTTTTAGCAGCTGCCCCCCTAATCTGATGTATTTGTCTGTGTGAGGGACCAAGCAGCCAAGGCATAGAGGACACAGGCAAAAAATATCTTCAAAAAGGGTTTTCTTTATTTTCAAACTCAAAAAGTTCAAAAATGACAAAATTCAAAAACATAATTAGCAGGCCCATAAAAGAGGTCAACTAAATATAACTCTACGAAAAGTAATTTCCAGAAACTTAAACAAACAAAGTGGGACACAACTTAACTCACAAACTGACCTAATTACAAAGACACATGAGGGTAGCTTTTATAGTGGTTTGGCCAAACCATTTACACACAATGAGGGGAAAACAAAAACACACACTAATATTAACTAAGCACAGAATAACCTAACTAAACCTAACCCCCCCCCCCCCCTGCTCCTGGTAAGCCCATGGTTGGTCCTACTGAGCAGGCATTTTGTTCCCAGAGTCCTCAGCCACGCCTTTTGCCCAGACAGGAAACAGCCACCGCCCAAACCCAGGTAACTCAAAGAAAGAAAAAAAAAATTAATATAACAAAACATTTTTAGAAAAAACACACAATGCTACTATGTGCGCGCCTCATAATATCAGTGTTAGGTTTAACCAAATGATTAATGAATTATATTAATGAAGAAAACTGCAAAACAAACTAATAAAGTGAACACATGGACTGATTTACCCATGTGTGGCTGATGCCATCACAGTCTGACAGAAACTTTCGTCATTGTCCCTTTATCTGCACGAACACGTGTGTGCTCTGACTCAGCCACAAATCTCCTAACATTATGGTGATCACGCTTAAGTTTTCGTGAAATATCTAAGGCTTTCATTACGTGTCCAAGGCATTCAACTATTTCACGCTTTTCAGCACCAGAGAGATCCTTTTTCTTTCCCATATTGCTTGAAAATGGTGGTCTGCTTAATAATGTGGAACATCCTTCTTTAGTGGTTTTTCCTTTAATTGGGCTCACCTGGCGAACTAATGATCATAGGTGTCCAAGATTGATTTCAGTGATCCAAAGAGCCCTGAGACACAATTCCATCAATGAGTTTAATTGACAAACAACTTATTTAATCTTTATGCCACTTAAACACAATTTGCATAATAATTTGGAATGTGGTGTATATAAGAACCAATTAATTTACTATTTACAATTTTCTTCTCTGCTTTATAAATTCAAAATCCTATTAAAGTTCTACTCCCCCTTTAGGGAGCTCTAAAGTTTTCCAAATAATTTTGATCTTTACCAGGATGGCTACCACAACATTCTAAAGAACATTCTTCCCCACAGAGTGTGGTTTGTACTGTTTGCAAAGTGTCATTCTTCTTGTAAGAGAGTACTTGTTATTCAAGTATATAAAACAAAGTGTGTGTGTGTGTCTGTGTGTGCGTTTGTGCTCAGGCCACATCCTGCTTTCCATTTACTTCCTGATTTGGAGTATTTGAGCAGGACTTGTGAAATACATTGTAATAACAGCAAAGCCAAACACAGTCTCTGGAAGCAGAGAGAGGTACACAGTGTTGCTAAGAACACATAAATCCTCATCAATAGTCCCAGTGGAAAAACTAAGGTGAGGCAAGCCAGTACCAGACACACCCCCAAGTTAGATCTTTCACAGACAGGGTGGAAAAGACAGGTATTCATAGTCTTGGTAAATAAGGATGTTTACTCAATTTAACATTTGCCCAACTTGATACGTCAGTGAAGGCAAATTATCGTGACTGACTATACTAAGATGCAACCAGAGTGCAAAGTGCACCTGTGAAAGGCTTCATCAATAATTATTTCATAATCTTACATTTTAAACTACTTTGCAACTTTTAAAAACCATCTTCTATAAAGCAATAATTTGAAGGTGATGTTACCTAAATTATCAGTGTAATTTGTCACGTTGCCAATGAAATTCTGCTGGTGTTGTGGGGGTATGCCGAAGATCATCTATCAAAAAGATTAACTTTAGGATCATTTTGTCTCATGGTTAAGAAATTAAATATGCAAAAAAAAAAAAAAAAAAAAAAAAAATTACAAGAGGAGCAGCAATAGATCCAATCAAATAATATTTTAAAAGCCATACCAGACTTAAACCCAGCACTTCTTAGTTAAGCTGCTGTTCTCTTTTTAGAAATGCCTGTGTTTACAGTACATCACATTATACAGCAGTTGTTTTGTTTGCTCTCAGTTTTGACAGCCCTATTAAAGATTAATATCAGTCTGTACATGCTCCAGATAGATTTTCTTCAAATTCTTTAATTCTCACTCGCTTTTGCAATTTCTTACTTTTGTGTTTCTTGCAGCAATAACTCCACCTCATAGTCAGTCTATTTAAAGAACACAGTGCTTTTCCTTGACATTTTGCTGCGATGTTTCAAAGAGCCAGGAAGTAAATAAATGGCAGACAGAAATAACGCACATCAAATTGTCTTACGTTTCATGCATGCGCAATACAGGAACCTAGCGTTTTCAATCATTTCAGTGTGGATGAACAACTGTTTGGAAACGCTTGAAAACAATTGTGTGGACGCGGAGCCATTTTAGACGAAAATGCCGTTTTCATATTTATCCGGATTTGTGTAGACGTAGCCCAAGTCTGATCTTCTTCTTAATTCTGTACAAGCTCATAGTTAACACCTTGTTGCATGTCATCCTTACTCTTTGTCTCCACAATGTCCTGTTTCTATTAAATAAAAGGCAGAAATAATAAAAAATAATCTTTCGGCCACAGAGGAGGCTTTAGCTCAGAAGGTAGAGTAGGTCATCTACTAATCACAAGGTTGGTAGTTTGATCCCTTTCTGCAGCCCAGAGTATCCTGGGCAAGATAATGAGCCCCAAGTTGCTTTTCACTGTGTTCAATGGATTATGAAATTGTTGGGGAAAAAAAGCACTTAGGTGTACAAAAAAAGTGCTTGTATGAATGGTTGAATGGGGGTCTGAGTGCTCACGTACAGTAGAAAAGCACTATATAAGAATCAGTCAGTTTACTTAATAAAAACATGAATGTTAAAATAAAGTGCATCATAGACATTGATCTTCCTGACTAATGTCAGATCCCTCAAAAACAAAATGAAGGAGCTACAATCAGAGATTTACTACAATAGTTTTTTCTGGGAGTGTTGTCTACTGATTGAATCCTGGCTCCATCCACAATTCTGAGATGCCACAGTGGAGTTACCAGCCAAACCCTACACCACCAGGACAGGGACCGGCAGGACAAAGTAGGGGAAGAGGCGGGGGGCTATGTGCTTATGTTCTTCAGGACTGGTGCCATAACCGCAGAATTATAGACAGTAGAAGCCATGTCCATTCACTGAAGGTCCTTTTATCTACCTGGCGAGCTAATGGTAGTCGTAGTTACTGTTGTTTACATCCCCCTTGATGCTAACGTTAGCTCAGCACTCAACTACCTCCAACTTGTTATCAGCAAAGAGCAGCGAGAACACCCAAAGGGCATCCATATTGTTGCTGAGGACTTCAATAAGGCATGTTTGACATCTGTACTCCCCAAATTCCACCAACATGTTAAGTTTCCTACAAGTAGGGACAGGACACCAGACCATGTGTACAGTGTACAAGGAGGCCTACAGGAGGGAGATAGAGAGCTTCTACACAGACAACAACCCTCACCAGGTGTGGAGAGGCATCCAAGCCCTCTCCAACTTCAAAGGTCAGCCTGACACTAGCAGAGGAGCTGAATACTTTCTTTGCTCGGTTTGAGACCACCCTTCCCCTGACATCTCAGGCCATCACAGGTTACCCATTGCACCCCACTTACTACCTGTTTGGCCCACTGCCCTCTGGACAGCAACTCAGGTCAACCAGGTCCCAATTCAATTTTCAGTTCAAGTCAATTTATTTATACATTGCAAAATCACCAAAAACTTTCTCCTCAAGGCACTTTATATTGTAAGGCAGACCCTACATACAGAGAAAAACCCAACAATCATATGACCCCTTATGATCAAGCACTTGGGCTACAGTGGGAAGGAAAAACTCCCTTTTAACGGGAAAAAAACCTCCAGCAAAACCAGGCTCAGGAAGGGGCGGCCATCTGCTGCGACCAGTTGGGGTGAAAGGAGGAAGATGTGCTGTGGAAGAGAGCCAGAGATTAATAACAGGTATGATTAAATGCAGAGAGGTCTATTAACACACAGTTAGAATAGAATAGAATAGAATAGAATTCAACTTTATTGTCATTGCACATGTCACAGGTACAGGGCAACGAAATGCAGTTTGCATCCATCCAGAAAGTGCTTCAGTCGTGATATAGATATATTACAATATAAATTAGCAATAATAGAGATGTGTAAGTATATTACAGAAATGGGTCTATTATGGTATGTTATAATGTACACAGTGTGAAGTATGTTATGAATATTCTATAACTATAAGTATGTACAGGCTGTAGTGAGTACAAGCTATGTACAGGCTATGAACAGGATATAAATATGAAATAAAAACTATACAGAAATCTGAGATATACAGTTATACAGAATGTGAACTATGTAAGTTATAAACAGTTGTGGGATTAAAAATTATCGTATGTACAGAATGATTATCTACACAGAACTATACAGTAGTGGTAAAGTGCTAGTGGTTGTGGGTGTGTGTATGTTCAGTCCATGAGTTTAACGTGGGTCAGATGTCAGGAGGCAGAGTTCAGGAGTCTGACAGCTGTGGGGAAGAAGCTGTTCCGGTACCTGGTGGTCTTAGTCCGGAGGCTCCTGTAGCGCCTCCCAGAGGGCAGGAGGGTGAAGAGTCTATGTGATGGGTGACTGGGGTCTCTGATGATTTTCCCAGCCCTTTTCAGACACCGCTTCCTGTAGATGTCCTTTATGGCAGGAAGTGGTGCTCCGGCGATGCGCTGGGCAGTTTTCACGACCCTCTGCAACGCCTTCCGGTCCGAGGCAGAGCAGTTCCCGTACCAGACTGTTATACAGTTGGTCAGGATGCTCTCGATGGTGCAGCGATAGAAGTTCACCAGGATGTCTGAGGACAGGTGGTTCTTCCTCAGAGTCCTCAAGAAGAAGAGGCGCTGGTGAGCCTTCTTGACCAGCTTGGAGCAGTTGGTCGTCCAGATGAGATCCTCGGAGATGTGGACTCCCAGGAACTTGAAGCTGCTCACACGCTCCACAGCCGTCTCCTTAATGTGGATGGGTGGATGTGGGTCAGCATTCCTCCTGTAGTCCACGATGAGCTCCTTAGTCTTCTCGGTGTTAAGCAGCAGGTTGTTTGTGTCGCACCACTCAGCCAGACGATCCACCTCCTCCCTGTAGGCGGTCTCATCGTTGTCACTGATGAGGCCAATCACCGTGGTGTCATCTGCAAACTTAATGATGGTGTTGGAACCATCAGCAGGTCTGCAGTCGTGGGTGAAGAGGGAGTAGAGGAAAGGGCTCATCACACAGCCTTGTGGTACACCGGTGTTCATTGTGATTGTTGATGAGCAGCGGTTATCCAGTCGGACATGTTGAGGGCGGTTGGTCAGGAAGTCCAGTAACCATTTGCAGATGAGGGAACTGATGCCCAGGTCTGTCAGTTTCCTGATGAGTTGTGAGGGGTGGATTGTGTTGAATGCTGAACTGAAGTCTATAAACAGCATTCTGGCGTAGGTGTTGTTGTTGTCCAGGTGTGAGAGGACAGAGTGCAGTGCGATGGAGACTGCATCCTCTGTGCTCCTGTTCTGGCGGTATGCAAATTGGTGGGGGTCCAGGGTGGGGGGGAGACAGGATTTGAAGTGTGCTAAGACCAGCTGCTCTAAGCACTTAGTGATGATGGGGGTGAGGGCTACTGGGCGGTAGTCATTGAGGCTAGATGGGTTGGAGTTTTTGGGTATCGGGACGATGGAGGTGGATTTGAAGCAGGCCGGTACCACAGCGTGGGCCAAGGACAGGTTGAATATGTCTGTGAGCACTCAGCACTGTGAGGTCCCACAGCTCCAGCCTCTTCCTCAGGGCTATTCGGACTATAAGCAAACACGACTATAAAGTTATTCTATTCTATTATATTATATTCTGATAGAAAGAGAGCATACAATATTTTACCTTTTTGAACAATCAGATTAACATGACTTAATTAGTTAAAAAGTCTTAATGTCTAGATCATCATTATAATCATTATAATATGGAGACTTAAAAAAGATTTTTTGTATGAATGTTACATTCTGGTACAGTTCTAACTATGTTTCTGTTTTTTAAATTTATAATTGGCAGTTTACTGCCCAAGAAGACATCTAGGAAGTAGATTTGAGTAGATTTATGTGCTGGTTTGCTTTTCTATTGAGCTTGGAAAGAAAGCAAGATGTTTCATCTCTCATCCCAGAAGCTTCAGTTCAGTACTCAACTGCAACTGAGCATGTCTTACTAGAAGAAGACCCAACAGAGAGCAGAAAAATCAACAACCGAGCTTCAATAAGGCAGCTGTACTTAAGACATAAAGGATCTTCATGAAAGAATCTCAGCTCTGGCAAACTCCATGGCTTGCAGACTTGAGGAAGTTCATATATCAACAATGGCTGTAATTTGTTAAATAAAAAAGATATCATATTTTTTGTACTATTATTTCCAATATTTATTTGGGGATATACAGAGACAAAAAGCAAGTATTGTCACTGTTCAAGTGTTTATGAACCTAACGTAATGAATCTAGCTTAACCGTCATTGGCACTGGTTTCTGTTGTGAATTTTTGGATGACATGTATACCTATATAACTACATACACTCTATACACTAAATATACACTATAATCTATAGATTTGCACTGAACATATATACTGTAACTTTTTGCCTTCACCATGCTTTATTAAGGTGGTACAGTAACAGGGCAGTTAATGCTGGGGTGAGTTCTCCTGAATAACTCACTTTGCAGCTCCAGGGACTAACCCCCCCCCCCAAAAAAAACAGTAACATTGTAACAGAGATACTGAACACTTCACAATAAAATTACCTTAAGTATCATTACAATACTATATAATCATATATACACACATACACTGTGAACCTACACTGGAATGTTTTTATATATGAGAAAGACTGTTGAATGCTTAACACAAATGTTAAGCATTCAATTTGTATAGTTAGGTCAAGTATTATTCACGTTTATCATAAGATTATGCCACGTGCTGTATGAGCACTTGTTGATGCATACTGCTTGCTGTAAGATTTAATAATTCAGATTAATGTGAGACATTTGCCCATGTCATTACCTATTGTGATAAGCGAAAGCAAAGGATTAATAAAAGAGTGCCCCTCTGCGCATGGCCCTTAGCCAGAGTCCTGACCGGCCCCGGGTCAGGACCTTTGCTGGCACCTGACCCTGCACCTCCTTTTTTTGGCTGGAGGACAAGTGTAAAGTTACCCAGCAGCAGGGGGTGGGGTTACTGGTCCCTATATTAAGGGACCAGAGGACACCCCAGGGCTTTTCTCTTTCCGTCTGTCTCTGTATGCCTCTGCTGTCTGTGCTTAAGGCTCTACACCATGGGGTTTGCTTTGCTTGCTTTGCTATGTGTTGTCTCGCTGTTCTTTGTATGTACTTTCTTGTTGTTACGATTCAGTGTATTAAACTCTATTTCAAGAATTCTACTCTTTTCCAGAGGTTCTTTTTGAGTGAATGGATTTCAATTGGATCTAAAAAAGCTGGATCTCCACATCGTTGGTGGGATAAGGTTGTCATGGTGGCTTCAAAATTTGCGACTAAAATTGGCGACCACGAAGAGACAAGCAATTAAGGTGATTGCTGGGAGCCTTTTGGAATGCCAAAAGCTTTTGTGCATCAAAGGACACCATGTGGCTGTTACAACAACGTAAGCAAAGTTTTTTTTCTGCAGAATGTTGGTGTTGTCTGAGTATAAAAGGGGGATTCCCACCTAGATTCCAAGTAGATTACGCCTAACCTTGAAAAGGAAACTGAAGGAGCAAGGTTTAATGCTGCATCATATGTGTGTGTGTGTTTATCCTGTAACTACCTCTTGTGTGAAC
Source organism: Oreochromis mossambicus (assembly GCA_922035795.1). Classification (NCBI taxonomy): domain Eukaryota; kingdom Metazoa; phylum Chordata; class Actinopteri; order Cichliformes; family Cichlidae; genus Oreochromis; species Oreochromis mossambicus. The sequence goes on along the minus strand of CAKLIZ010000739.1, from coordinate 64,377 downwards.
CGTGGAGGAGTGTGGGTGAGCGCTGTGTGTGTGAATGTGGGTATCTGTGTGTAAAGGTTGCTCTGCCCTGTGCTTGAGTTTGACTCCAGGGCTGTGTTGGGGGAGTTTGGTTTTTATTTTCCCGCTATTCTAAGGTGTCGAGGCAGAAGAATAGGCGTTGTGATGTAGAGGAAGTTGAAGTGATGAAGTGATGAAAAGTAAGGTATACGTCGGCCCCCTTTGGTGGTTACGGCTGGAGACCTAGTCATTCATTCAGGCTGATAAGTTGACAAAGGCTAACTAGGTTAACCAAATGAATTACAAGGTAGATGGGCTGTTTAGGCCTTTGGGATATGTGGTAATAAATTCCTAGGAAGTAACACAGGGACTTGGGACTCCCAGTGGGAATCTGAGGGTCCACCGGCCAAGACAGGCTAGATGAATTGCGCTTGTCGCTGATTGAAAGCCGACACTTTTGGCGAATAAGGGTGGCTGTAGCTCAGGTGGTAGAGCAGGTCATCTACCAACCAGGGTTGGTGGTTTGATCCCGGTCGGCTCCAGTCTACATGCCAAGTGTCCTTGGGCAAGATACTAACCCCATGTTGCTCGCTGAGGCATCTATTTGAGTGTGAATGAAACAGTAAGTGTTTATGTTTTTGAGTCCAGCAACATCAGAGTGATTTTTAACGGCCAAGAAAGTAAATAAATAAGTAAATTGCAATTTATATGTTTAAGGAATAATTTGCGAAATGCTGTCTTTAGCAAATCTAGTGCAATTAAAACTCACATATGCAAAATTACTATTGAATGATTATTTCTTTTAATTTGTCAAGTTCAATAGGTATTATGGCAATTCTTCTGCAATTATTTCAGGAATCTAGGTTTTGAATGGTTACAGGGTCAGCTGCATCTTGTCACTTTACAGGAAAGTTCAGCAGAAAAGAATAAAATTGTTGTATAATAATAAAGCCCCTGCCATCTTGTTTGATCCTACACGAAATATAAAATTCAGCAGATATGGTATAAATCAATGCCGCCAGTAAGAAACACAAAGTTCCTTAAATAAGCAGTGTGCATCATGCAATGGGTGGAGGTACATGAGAGCAGCGTTTGGAGGGGATGACATAGCCTTTGTTCCACTAAAAGCTGGTAATTAAAAATAAAAGACATGGATCAAAAATGCAAAAAGGAAAAATCTAAAGTTGAGCCTTTGGAAGTAAAATGATATCAGAAAAGTGATTATGGCTTAGACAAGAAGAAGTAAAACATGAGAAAGTCAGAGATGTAGGAAGTCAGTTTAAGGAGCTGTAGAGTGTCTAGATGATTAGACAAGTGGGACAAAGAAAGTTGTGAGTGAAAGAGGGAAAATGTAAGTGAGAGCTGGTTATATAGGAAGCTATATAGGAGAATTCAAAGAAGAGGATAAGATAAAAGACAGTAACATGAGGTCAAGCTCAGAGAAGAAAGACTGGAACAAATGAAAACAGTTACTTACTAATTGATGTATGCACACACTCGAAATAATGACTCTCCTGTTATGAAGAAAAAGAAATAACTCCTCACAGATGAAGGAGCTCACCAACTGAGGGGAAGAAACACAGATCACCAGTGAAAGACGGCAGGCCAAAAGCCTGTGGAAAGGAGCAACACTGGCACTCTGAAGGCCTATGCCACCAATAAGGCCTGTGAAGAGGTGGAGTGGAGGAGTCAGCCAGATGGCGACATCCAATGGTTGTCACGCAGGAAAACCTAGGAATTCCAGAGAGTTCCTGGGCTTTCATGCAGTAAAGGGACATCCCAGGGAAGATCTACATGAAGCTGAGATAGAGGCTGCTCTATCTCCTTGAGTCTAATGAAAGACTGCAACGGCAGAGGGCCGTAAAAGTGTATGAAAAGACACTTTTAGATAGCTGACGTATTCATCAACCAGCTGCGGAGAGACGTTTTGTGTCCTCTAAGAGCCAGCACCGTCTGCCTCTGAGATGTTCCTTGTCTGGATGTCTCTGAAGAATGTGGGCAGCATGATAACAACTGTCAAGAGAAATCTTCAGTAGATGGACTTCAGCTAATACCTGATTCATATTTCCTTTGAAATTTGTGAACCTGGAAAAGAATGGATAAGCTGCAGACTAAGAGGGGAAGAACTATCACCTAACTATCCATGATATCTGCAGTTAACCATATGAAACAGCTGCATCAGTAATGCTCCCAACAAACTAATAAGTTTAAATCCCTGGGCTCCACCCCTTGCGTTACTCTCCCAATAGGAAAAGAACACAAATAAGAGGAATTAGGCCCCATGTAAACATTAGACAGGAGACCATTAAAGACATATCCATTACTAACACTCTTACATTACAATATTATTGACGTTTTAGGAACAGTTTAATAGGTAAAAGGCACAGACATGCCTCTTATTGACACTAGAACAAATACACAGATAGGATTAGAACCCCAGTTAGACATGGGGCAGGTAAATTAGTATAGTTGTATAAACTAAACTTAAAGAAAGTATTAATCCAGAAATGACACCTAATGAATATCGCATGACTGAAGGGATGAGACGTACACATGGGGATTTAGCTGGGGTACTGATGAAACTCAGGATCCCCAGTAGCACTATACTTTGTAAAGAAATTGGAAATGTAGACATCTGTTCTTTCTGATCCAGGTACGCTTCTCTTGGGGGTTGGTGTAAATGTGTGCAAAGGTATAAATCTGTATACAGATATGTCAAATAATCTGTCTTTTACCTTTTTCAGTGCTGCTACATATAGAGCAGTGGCAGCTACCTCTGCTCATGTATTGAAGCTAATAGAAAGCATTAGTTAATAGGATGCTACTTGCAGTACTAAACCATCCACAGTGCTGTAATTCAGTGGGTGAGCAATTTGTAGTTCCTTTCAAAAGGAAGAAAAAAGATGAATGAATGCAGTGTGGAGGTGAAAGAAACATAAAGCATAGAAGCATACTGTCATTATCTTAACTGCATTAGCAAATGGGGGTACATAAAGCTTACCAGAGCTAAATTGTTAACTCTACCAACAAATAAACCAACAAAACAATTTAGGATAAAATCTAAATTCACATAATTTGGAGGGAAAGATGATAAAAGATCATCCCACATAAAAAACTGTGAAAAACAAAATTAAAAACAAATTAGAAAAATGGGGCATAAATTTTCTTTCCCATGTGTGGCAGGGTCCAGTTGTCTGTGGATTGATGTATTTAAATTGCCTAAATGCATACTGTATCAAAATCTGCACGACTAAATAACTCTGTTCTAGTTACAGTGTGCAGAAGTAGAGTTTGAAGCACTGAGGAGGGATATGCAGTCTGACTGGTCACTTGGCAATCAAGAGGAAAGGGAGAACATTTCATTGGTATGGGGCAAACTGAGAAGTTTAAGGTAAGGCAGGGTTAATGCAGAATGATTAAACCTCTGTAAGTGAGCGACTATTGACCTATTACAATGCAAAACTATAAACTGTTGAAGTAGACCTTTTACCCTGCTATTTGTACTATTTGTTTTTCAGGAGGCCTCAATGTTTATCATGGCCATCCAGGCGTATAATAAACATAATACCAATTACATGTATTATTTCAAGTTGAGGAAAATGGGGTGTGAAGTAATTTGTCTGCCTCAGAGTCCACTGCCCAAATATGTAACAAGGTCCATGATTATCTTCTATAAACTGAAAATACATGCATGACTGAGAAAATTTGTATGATTAGTCCAATACATCTATTTTAGCTTTTCTATGGCTACTTTACTGTAAAAACAAAGGCTGTCATGTTGTATTGTATTCAACTCAAGGTTAAACAACACAAAATCACAACACCTGTCATCTCTAGGCGCTTTATAATGCAAGGATTAACAACAATAATAAAACATTAAAAAACCCAATCAATTTTCCGACCCCCTATTAGCATGAACTTTGGAGAAGGGGGGAAGAAGGAACTCTATTTTAACAGAAAGAAACATCCAGCAGAACTAGGCACAGGGGGGAGCGGCAATCTGCTGCAAATGAAGAGAATGAGAAGGAGACAGGACAAAAAAGATGCTGTGGAAGAGAACCAGAGATTGATAATAACTAATAACTAATAACTAATAATAACCCCAAAGAGATACCTAAAAACTAGACGCCTATCTTCCCATTCTACTTTTAAATATTCTAGTTCGCCTGAAGTTTGAGGGTGAAGTGTAGTAATGGAGAGATATAGTACTATAGGAGCAGGATGTTGAAATTAAATTACAGATTTAACAAGGAGCCAAAAAAATAGAAGTCAAAAGGAGAAATATACTCTACTGTTCTAGTTCCTATCAGTGTTCATGCTGTAACAAATTGAATCAATTAAATGCTTTTCAATTAGTTTGTACGACATCCAGATAATAACAAAGGACAGTGGGTCAGCCTAGAAGCAATAAGGATGATCTGATATTGTCGTGTTGGTGTTGTTCCCAGATCAACATAGTAAATGTTGTTCCAGGATCAACATTGCAAGTGACCAATCAGAATGTTGTGACGTTATTCTTTGGCGGGCCAAGCCATTCGTGCATTTATGAAATTCCAATGTTGCAAGGACAATATCAATTCTGCTTAGCGTTTATTAAAGGGTTGGGGTTAGGGTTAAGGTTAGGGTCAGGGTCTGTTGATCGGCGGACAGAGGCGGTTTCTCGCAGCTTAAGTACAGTTTTTTGTTTTACGGCGGTTTTTCCCGAAGTCGCAAAAGTATGACGTCACAACATTCTGATTCGTCACTTCCAATGTTGATCCTGGAACAACATTTACTATGTTGATCTGGGAACAACACCAACATGACGATATCAGATCGTGCAAGTAATAAATGCGTAAACTCATTTTTCAACGTCACTCTGGGACAGGATGTTTCTAAGTGCACCGATAGTCCAGAATTGGAAGAAAGCAGTCATCAATATGTGCATTGGAGTCCATACCGTGGTTTAAAAAGACTCCAAGAAACCTCACAGTGTTACTGGAGGCCAATGTAACGCCATCCAGAGTATCTGGTTAGTTACCATATATGTCTAAGACATTTTAGGACAGCGTACAATAAACCCAGTGTTATCTAAGTTTAGGAGCAAAAGGTTAGAGGTCATCCACATCTTTGTTTTCTGGAGGCATTCCTGCAGGTTGACTGACTGGTGTGTGTTGTCAGTCAACCTCTCATGGATAGATGAGATGAAGGGTGTCATCAGTATTGCAGAGGTATGTTGTGCCTTTTGTGGTGTTACCTAAATAAGGCATGTGTAATGTAAACAGAAATGGTCCTGGCATAGAACCTTGTGAAGCTCAAAGGTTAGTCATGTGTGTGTGAGAGGATTCTGCATTTGCATTAACAAACTGGAGTCTGTTGAACAAATATGATTCGAACCACTGCAGGGCAGTATTTGTAATGCCTGCAGGATGCTCTGATCACTCTAATAACATATTATGGTCAACAGTATCGAACATAGAGATCAATCTATGTTCAGAGGCCTTAAGAAGATCATTTTTAACTTTCACCAAAGCTGTTTCTGTACTGTGATGAGCTCTGAAACCTGACTGAAACTCTTTAAATAAGCCATTTCCTTTGCAGATGTTTAGGTGGCTTTTTTTTACAACTGCTCTAGTTGGGATTTTCGAGTTGAAAGGAAAGTTGGAGACTGGCCTATAATTGGCTAGGACAGCTTGGTCAGGAGGTGGTTTTTGAGTGATGGTTTAACTACTGCTAACTTGAAGAACTGTGTGGTCTATGTGGCATTGTCTAACTTAGCTTTGAAAATTCAGATTCTGCTGTTATAGAGGAGTGGAAGTCTGATCAGCCATTCAGCCAGCAACACAACGTCTAGATCTAAAAGCGATAATGATGAATTATGAATTAGCAGCGTGTAACAGATTTAATGTTTATCCAAATTCAGCATATACACGTGACATGTGCCTTAATAGTATTTAGGAACAAAGAGGGTCTTATAGAAGCCAACAGAGCCCCAGTAGTGTACTGTATGGAGAGGCAGTATCTCAGTAAGTAGTTGCCCTAAAGCTCCCTAGTGCTGTGACTGTGATTAAATGTCCTGGTCACCAGGAAATTGACACTTTAATAGCTAAATGAAGACAAGCTAGCTAAGTGAGCTACTCTAGGTACTCTTGTGGCATTTATTAGATACTTCCTAAACTGATAGCTACGTAAAGAAAAGTAAAGCTTTCTCTCTATAACAGCTTTTGGGACAAACATTTCAAAGTCCTTCACCAAATAAAGTAGTTGGTGATGTTGCTAAGGAGAGTGGTGAGTAGGTCAATTGGGTACAAATACTAACTTTGGTGCTAAGGTGCATGCAGTCACGAACTAACAGGACTAAAACAACAACGCATGGGATACTCCCAGAGGTCCATAGATAAGTCCTCATAAAGTGCCTGTAAAGGTACAGTGGTAACTGTGAACGCAACTAATGAAGTCCGCAAGGATATTTTGCTACAGGTAGAAACAGCATCTGAATAACAGACGGAGATGCAGAGGTCCTGGAGCAGTTGCCAGCGATCTGATCATGGGTGTGAGGGGACAATGAAGTGAAACAGACTGCTCCAGACAGCCAAACAATGACACATCCAACAGCCCTTGAATCGAGTGCAGATCCTACAGCCCATGTGCAGCCATCCAGTACCAAAACCCACTCCTGAATGATGATCAACTGCTATCCATCGCAGACCCTGACTTCAATCAAGAGCAGGACCAAGTTGTCTCTAGTATTCTTAGGAGCTATGTAAGATCCAGCAGTCAAGAAGCACCAACAGAAACTTTTCTCTGGCTCATAAATTGGTTGAAATATGAGACTGAAAGAGGGAAACAAGTTGAGTAAAGCTTGAAGCTGACTGCAGAAAATGTCAACCTTGAAGGGACATTTCATAGCCCACACTGAGAAGTTTGTTTAGAAAAAGAAGCTGCACCTGACCAAGATGGACAGTGATTTTAAACTGGACGCTCAAATTAGGGCTACTGTCAAGTCCAGTTTTTGTCATTTAAGGTGCTTGGCAAAGGTAAGACCTATTTTATCTAGGCCACATTTTGAAACAGTAATCCATGCTTTTATTTCATCTTGTTTGGATTACTGTAATGCACTGTATTTTGGAGTTAGTCGGTGTCTTCTCTCTCGTCTGCAGCTGGTCCAAAATGCTGCAGTATGACTTTTAACCAGAACTCGTAAAAAGAACACATAACTCCCATCCTTGCTTCACTCCACTGGCTGCCTGTATATTCTAGAGTTAATTTTAAAATTCTAATATTTGTTTTTAAATGTTTAAATGGTCTTGCCCCACCTTACCTCTCTGAGCTTCTGCATCCTTACTCATGCCCCAGGTTTCTCAGGTCAGCTGACAAGCTGCTCCTGAAGGTACCCAGGTCCAAGAGAAAGCTCAGAGGGGACAGGGCCTTCTCTATTGCTGCTCCTAATCTGTGGAACAATCTGCCCCAGCACATTGGAGAGGCCCCTTCACTGTCCACTTTTAAAACATGTCTTAAAACCCATTTTTACGCCTTGGCATATGACACAGTATGACCCTGATTTTATTGTTTTAATCTAATGTGCTGATTTTATCGTTTCATATGTAATTCTAATTATCATTTTAGACTATTTTTTTTTTTTTTGCTATTTGTGCTAATTTTATTATTTTAAATGTCATTTTAATTATTATCTTTTCATTTAATCTTTATTTTCTTTAACTTATTCAATGTATCATTTCTGGCATGTCAAGTGTACAGCACTGTTCAGCTGGGAGTTGTTCTGAAAGTGCTATATAAATAAATTGCTTGCTTGCTTGCTGACCAAGTTGAAATCCAACACTGGGAATTAATTGTTTAATTGTATTATTTTCAATTTCACATATAGCGCCATATAATCCATCTTTGTATTATGTGTGTGTGTTGTCTTATGTGGATTCGTTTTCAGGATTTTTTTTTTCTTTGGTCATGGGGTCTTTGATGTGGTACCTCTAGGTACCACAGGGGGGAATGTTGTGGAATTTTGGATGACATGTATACCTATATAACTACATACACTATATATATATATCTGCACTGAACATATATTCTGTAACTTTCACGTAGACTCTTAAGCACAAGATGTTTTGCCTTCACCATAGTTTATTAAGATGGTACAGTCACAGGACAGTTAATGCAGGGGAGAGTTCTCCTGAATAACTCACTCTCGCAAACACTACTATAAAGTGCTATTCTATTCAAAATATTCTGATAGAAAAAGAGTATACAGTGTTTTACCATTTTGAGCAATCAGATTAACACAACTTAATTACTTAAAAGTCTTAATGTCTAGATC